>CAUYPK010085970.1:0-42768 GCA_963574355.1 Loris lydekkerianus | reverse complement strand
CCCTCCTCAGAAGCAGCATAACAAAATCCAAACTTGGCAAAGAGCCACAGTATACAAAATAATGATAAGAGGCAAAGAGCCGAAATTCATTTTGGCCAGGAGCCGCATGCGGCTCTAGCCGCGTGTTCGCCACCCCTGCATTAGGGAAATACAAATTAAGACCATGATGAGATACTATGTATCACCACAGATACTATAAAAGTGGCTAAAATAGTAACAATGCCAAATGTTGGTGGAGAAAACTGGCTTTCTCTTATATTGCTGGTAGTGATGTAAAATATTAGCCACTCTTTTTTTGTTTTTTTGTTTTTTTCTTTGAGACAGATTCTCACTATGTTACCCTGGGAAGAGTGCTGTGGTGTCATAGCTCCCAGCAACCTCAAACTCTTGGGCTTAAGCAATCCTCCTGCCTCAGCCTCCTGAGTAGGTGGGACTACAGGTGCCTGCCACAACACTTGGCTAGTTTTTCTATTTTGGTAGAGGCAGGGTCTCACCCTTGCTCAGGCTGGTCTCAAACTCCTGAACTCAAGCAATCCACTCACCTCAGCCTCCCAGAGCACTAGGATTACAGGCATGAGCCACCATGCCTGGCCCTAAAATAGTAGCCACTCTGTACAACAGTTTGGCAATTTCTTAAAAATCTAAATATATACTGACCACATAACCCAGTGATCACAATCATAGGTATTTACCCAGAGAAAAGAAAATGTACATCCACACAAAAACACATACAAGAATGCTGATTGTTGCTTTATTTGCAATAGCCTAAAATTGGAACCAACCCAAATATCCTTCAATGGGTGAATGGTTAAACAAACTACAGTGCATTTATATGATGAAGTACTACTTAGCAATAAAAAGAAACAAACTATTGACATGTGCAATAGCTTGGGTGGATCTCAAGAGAATTATGTGGAGTGAGGAAAAAAAGCCATTCTTAAAAGATTTGATAGCATATGATTCCATTTATCTAACATTCTCAAAATGATAAAATTATAGATATGGAGACCAGACTAGCAGTGCTAGACAAGGGAGGAAGAAGTATAGGTGTGATAGAAAGGCACAGGGCTCTTTGTGGCCATAAAATAGTTCTATATCTTTATTGTGATTTTCACTACAAGAATCTATTCACAGGATGAAATTATATAGATACACAAACACACAAGTGCAGGTAAAACTGATGAAATCTGAATAAATTCAATGGATTGTATCAAGATCACTGTCCTAGATTTGATATGGCATTACAGTTATTTAAGATGCTACCATTGGGGAAAACTGTATAAAGGATACACAAGACCTCCTGGTACTATATTTGTAACTTCGTGTGAATCTATGACTATGATGAGGATTATTAGTATTCTGGTCTCTTTTGAGACAAAGTTGAGTCTCTGGGTAGAGTACCCTGGCAGCATAGCTCATAACAACCTCAAACTCCTGGGCTCAAGTGATCCTTTTGCCTCAGCCTTCCCAGTAGCTGGGACTAGAGGCGTCCACCACAATACCCAGCTAAAGTTTCTATTTTTTTGTAAAGACAGGGTGGCACTCTTGCTCAGGCTGGTCTAGAACTCCTGAACTTAAGCAATCCACCCACCTCAGCCTCCCAGAGTGCTAGAATTATAGGAGTGGACCACCACACCTGGCATGCATCTATTATTATTTCCACACAAAAGGTTTTTTTAAATGTATGTTATGAAAAATGTTGGGTAATCTCTATAATAAAACCTCTTTAATTAGTGGATTAAGGTTTACCTTTATTTAACAAACTATATATTGTATAAAATGATAATTTAAATATTCAAAGTATTGGTAAAAATTGTAGAAATTCATTTAAGAATGATGCTTCTTGCAAAACATAGTGAAGGTAAAGAGGGGTAGTCGGGGATACTCGGAGTACAGGTGCTCACTGTTTCAAGAAGGCAAGTAGCATATTTCCAAGGGCCCTTACAGAAAAGCACTTAGTACGAAATACTGATTGTCTGGACCTTAGCTTTTCAGGTTCCACAACCTAATTTCCCAGCAGACCGAGCGTGAATTCATATTAACTGAGCTCACAAAGTTGATGTACTCTGTATGACCATCTCAGCTGCAATTTCAGATGTGCAAGAAAAGTCAAATTTCTTTCTGTTCTTTAAATCAACTTACTTTGAATTCTAACCCCCTCCCCATCATATAAAGTGGAGGGAAATGCAGCTTAAGTAATTCTTTGCTAAGGCGCTGTTATTCTCATTATTGCCCAGGGATCTACTATTACATTGTAAAGGGTACTCCCAGGAACGATGCCTGTGGTTTTTGTGATGCTTGGGACTCAGGAGCCTCCAGTGCCCTTGGCACTCCATGCAGCCATTCCCCTCTGAGGTCTTGCCACTTTTCTGTGCTCCGGCATCTCACCACCATTCCCAACCTCAGGGATACTCCTAAAAGGAGCCTCTTCCCTCTCTATGATCCCCTCTCTCCTAAACCTCCAAAACACCAACCATCATCTGGTCAATCAGCTTAGTTTTTCCAGAGGTGGGAAATGACACTGCCTTGAAGCTGCTTCTATTTTTTTGTCCTGCCAGAATCCTCATGGGAAGGAATTATAAAGTCTCACTACCTTCTGAAATACAGAAAAGAGAAAAATAGGAGGATACAATAAAATGAACTGTTTAACAAATCTTTCTGCCCAAACTATTAATATATTAAACTAGGAGAGCCATTTGATTAGCCATTCACAATGAATGTCACAGCAACAGCTCACATTCCTGTGGCTAGCCCATTCTCCTCTCTTTAAAGTAGACATTCACTATCCTAATTAGACTGTTGCTTGATATACACAGGATAAGAACCAGGGGCATTAGAATAGTTCACCATTTAAAGGGATTAGGTTATCATAGCTTGATGTTTTAATCCCACAACAGGGATACTCACATCGCTCTACAGGAGTTGGAAACATTGTACGTTCCTGAATCCACATTTACTTTGAGAATGTCCTTATCAGTGTAGCTGCAATGTTCAGAGGCATTTGGCTGGGACTCCCTCTCCCTGGAGAGCTCTTGGATAAACGCTACCAACGTTTGTCCTAGAGACTGTACTTTTTCAATGCTTCAACAGCTTACCACCCCTTCCATCAAGGAATAGGCCAGTCCTGCTGGCCTAGGATTCATGTCCCTTCAGTCAATTACATAAGGACTTTACATCTGAACTCTCGAAGACCAATATAATTTTCTTTTTCTTGTGTCAGTCTCCCTGTACCCACCACCTCCTGATTATGTATATATAAAACAAACTATATTAGAAGATCTTCAGTCTTAACTTCTAAATACCAGGAGCATACAAACAAAAACTAGCAATGTTAATAAAGTCAGAGTTTTAAGTGTTGAGTAGTCTTTGTTTTTTTATTTCCAGTCAATGTGAGGGTACAAAGAATTAGGTTATAATGTTTGCATTTGTTAGGTAGAGTCCCTGTTGTTGTGTCCCACACCCAGGAGATGTACCATGTACCCGTACATTGTGCCCATTAAGTGGGAGCACACCAATCCTCCTCCTTCTTTCTCCACCCTTTTTCTTCTCCTCCTCCCCATCTTAAATTAAATTGAATTTTTCTCTTTTGTAGGCATGAATCATATTGTCTACTAGCTTCCTATTAGTATTGAGGACATTGGATACTTGCTTTTCCATTCTTGTGATACTTTACTAAGAAGAATGTGTTTCAACTGTTGAATGGTCTTTGAGTGAAAGTTCTTTGTGCTGTGTGTTAAGACACCTAAACTTTAGATATATCAATAATCTAATATAGGTCAGGCAGGTCTGTAACATTTCCTCTCACTCTTTGCAGAGAAATAATTGACATCCTAATGAAAATATTATACTCCCAATTTGCAAAATGCTTAAGTGCAATCTTTATGACAATTCCTTACATATATGTCCACGTGTACATCAAGAACTATTATCTTACTTCCTATTTTATAAAAGGAGAATTAGAAAACATAACTAATTGTATTAATAAAGTATAAGGCTGTTTTTCTCATGAGAAGTTTAACAAGTTTCATCACACACAACAGCAAGAATAAAACTTAAATGGATCCCCCACCCTCAACCCCCATTTAGTCACCTCATATTCTCTAGTATTCTTCTGCTTGCCTTACTTTGCTTTTCAATCTGTTTATTTCTGCTCTAGTTTTCTTAAGATGGCACAAGTTGGGTCCTCATTATTACTAATAAGATTTTCTCAATCTTACTCAATTTATTATGTGCAATAAAGCCAGGAAAAATACCAGCCAACTGGCCTCATGAGTGATTTTATAATAGCGTTATCTATCAACATAAATAGATTTTCTGTAGCATGTTAGGTTTTCTAAAGCAATTTCACTACAATTTTAGGACTCCAAAGGTGGTATATGTGAAAATAAAGTTTGTCAAAGCTCATTTCAACTGGTTTGGGGGTAGACGTTAGCACAATGTTTCTATCAAGTTGTGCTGTTTTATTTTGATTTGATTCCTTGACTATTTGTGAAACACATGAATGTTTATGAAATACATGAATATATTTACTTTGAGCTTTGCTTGCCTCTAACTCATGCATAACGACCTTTTTTTATTTATGTAAACTTGAAATAATAATAATAAGCTAGTTGTGTTTCGAGATGAAGAGATGCAGTCACAGCCCCAGACACCAGTCGTACAGTCTCCATTGCCTCTCGGCATGGTTACAAATAATAACTGTGCTCAGAATCTGCTCAGATGATCATTTACACTTTGTTAAATACAGAACATGAAGGCATTAGGAAATGATGAGGCTGAGAAGAGTTAACATGTTTTGTCTTGCTAAGATAAGAAAGATCCAGTCTGGCATATATATTATCACGTACTGACTCCACTCTCTTGCAGTTAGAACATAAGGACAGAATCTGTTCACTTCTTGTCCTAGCCAGACGCCTGGCCTTGAGCACACTCTGTGACACTCATTGGGCCAGGAAGAGCCATTAGGCACAGGGAGAACTGTTTACAACTACTATGTTGTATGAGGTGGCAAGATTGTCTCTTGAGATTTGGTTTTTTTTGCAGGAAATTACAAAATCAGGTTACTGCACATAATCGGTCTCACTCTGAGAGACTACAGGGATATTTAGAAGGCTTTCAATCTCCTTATCGGAATGCTTACAGTTCCCATTTCATTGCAGATGAAATAATAATAAATATTGAGCAAAGAAAGTTAATCTGCATCCAGAGGATTTTTTTCAAATTCAATTAAAAAAAAGTTGTGTAGATCCCAGTCAGTAAGTTTCATATTAAATTCATAGTAACCCATAAGTACATTTCATCAAAAGCCATAAGTAGACATTGCAATGTATCTTTTCCACTACTGACTCTATCATGAGTTTAACTGAAAAACAAATAGCGATAGCAAACATCAGGGCTTTTTGAAAAAATAAGTATTTTTTGTTTAGCAACATAGCAGATTTAGGACTGATAAGGACCTATCATAAAGTGTCCACAGAGCAGTATCAAAGAATTTTTTTCTACCCTGAAATTTAGTTTAGTTTAACATTTTGTAGCAAGTATCTCTTTATTTGATATTTTTACCAGTATAGGCTAGGTGTAAGGCAAAGAAGTTCAAAATGAAGTTATTACACAGTCAAAAAATGACAATAAAAAGTATACTTTTATTTGTGTTTTCTAACATGAATTTATTTATGTTTTCAGTTACATATGTCTAGCCATGTGATATGTGTGTCTGTGATATGTATATCCAATGGGGTGTTGATAAGTCACTCTTTCAAAACTTTAAGTCCTGATGTATTGCCTTTGCGTATTTTTATTCCTTAAATATTCCCAGTATAGCAGATTTCAAGCTATAAATATGATGTCGCTAAATGTGAAATTGGTAAGAAATGTATGCTTGACTCTGTGCATCAGTACAAGCAGGCTCGAGAACACCACTATTTCTATATATATGCATACATATGTTTATAAAAATATGTATATACATGCTCACATACATGTGTGTACAGGTGTATGTCCCATACATATCCATACGGATACACACCAAGAAGTCCATGGAGTGGGGACAGGGACTGAAGTCAGTGCCTACCTTGAAATCCTCCCTTTACCACTCACTTAATACATGACCTTGGGCAAATCACTTAATTTTTCTGTACCTCAATTTCCTCTTAGCATAACAAACATAATAATAGTACCACTTGTAGGTGTGCTATAAAGATTAAATAAGCTAATATATTTAAATGCTAACAATAATTACACAAAAGAGCTATATAAACATCAGCTATTATTGTTGCTAACATTATCTGTATATACACCTGTATGTGTGTGTAGATGTATATATATAAAAGGTGCAAAAAAATGTATACACATTTTGAGAAAAGAAAAAAGCTGTATTAAAAAGGAAAAACCTGGCTTGGCACATGTAGCTCAGTGTGTAGGGCACCGACCATATACACTGAGGCTGGCGGGTTCGAGCCCAGCCCAGCCCTGCTAAACAGCAATGACAACTGCCACAAAAAAATAGCCAGGTGTTGTGCTGTGCACCTGTAGTCCCAGCTACTTGGGAGGATGAAGCAAGAGAATCACTTAAGCCCAAGACTTTGAGGTTGCTGTGAGCTGCCATAGCACTCTACTGAGGGCGACATAGTGAAACTCTATCTCAAAAAAAAAAAAAAAAAAGGAAAAAATTGCATAAAATTGCAGTAGCTAATATATATTGATAACATTTGTTATCTTGTATATTGTATCTTGTATTGCTTATGATCACAGAAGGCAATCATGACTTGAGTATTACAATTTTAATATCTTTTTTTCCTTCCTTAAAATGTATATATGTTTTTGGCACCCTCTGATGTGCATACACACGCACACATGCACACATACACACATGTAATGCGGAGAGAGAGAGATCTGTCAGGGTTCCACCGACCAGAAGTTAATACTCCATCTCCATCTCCTCCTCTACTCCCCAGCCACTGTTCCATCTTCCCTCTCCTCCCATTTGCAGGTTGAGATTAGCCAGTAGAGATTAAGTTCTGTCCTAATCAGAAACACAGCAAATCTTGAGACCTGAGGCAGGAGTTGTTTCTTACCAAGCTTCATATCTTCTATCGTGCCTGCTTTGTCCCTCTCATTCATCCCTGGAGAGCTCCAGTTACTGGAGTATGTATGACCCTGGCTGTTTGGCTTGGTCCCTCACCATCTTTGAGCTCCTCTGGCTGCCTCTTGCCTATTGGTTCTGACTGATGCGCCATGATCCCTACTCAGAGTATATACCTGGGTCTCTGGACCTTGACTGCTGGGTTCTAACCTAGCTCGCTTCAGCTTAGCATCCTGGCAAATGATCTTGTTCAGGACCTTTCCCACTTCCTACCCACTTTTACTACCACTCCCAGTTCCCTTTACTTAGAGTTCTTGCCTTAAAATCTATAACTATGATTACTATTTAACCTGGATTTTCTAGAGAAAGTCAATTTTAAATATTCTGTATTTTTGAGTCTAGTGTTTTGGTATATGTAGTATGCTGCCCAAAGAATTTTTGATGATAGAAAGAAATACAAATCTCACAGTCAAAACACGTCCTTTTTTAAAATTCAGAAAATGTGATTATTTTAAAAGGTTTATATAACCATTTAAGTTCCAGCACTGAAGTGACAACCAGTTCTAAACCAATGCCCAATTCCGAACCATAGTCCATGTTCTATTATACCACCCTAATAAGCTGTACCATATTGCACAGTGAAGGAGATGTGAAAAGAAGGTAAAATTCAGAGTAGGACCCAGAAAACTCCATGCCTATCTTTCAAATTAATAGTAGATTCTGCCATACATTTACATATTCTGTTCTTATGTTATTATTTTACTCTACTTATGTATTCATATTGTAATTATCCGGTAGTTATTGTCATTTGAATATGACAATATCTCTGTTTTCCCCTGTTCTATCTCTTGACCACAAGTCTGTTAGCACTTGTCTCTTTCAAGCTTCATCATTTGGCATACTCTGGCAAGCTCCCCAATAAATCAAGAAATGACTAAAGTTCTGCAAAATCCAAAGTCATTGGTTTGAGCTTGGTTACCCCACCCCATCTCCAATTGACTCAATCTCTGTTGGCAGCTTTTTTTGCCTTGCTAAGCATTCAAAGGAAAATTCAAGAAAATATTCTCTCTCAGGAAATTTCCAAATCCACATTTCTGATACAACTCTACACACCAGTTATTTTTCTACATTAATGCCTTCTGGTGAAAGGGAAAAACATTGTAACATTATTTGGTGGCAATGCTGTGTATGGGTTGTATGGGTGGTGGTGGTTAGGGGCAGGTGGAGAAGGAAGGGAAAGGTCATAGACAAATTCCTCTTTTCTTTTGAAACTCTCGCACAAGCAACCGTTTTGTACTCTTTTTAAAAAACTGACTCAGTACAGCAGTTTAAGTAAAACTCATTCTCTTCCACCTAATCCCCTTTACTAAAAAAAAAAAAAAAAAAAAAAGAGAGAGAGAGTGAGAAAGAAAAAAGGGTAGAGTGAGGTAGAATGATCCCTGAACTAACAGTCAGGAAGTCTGAATTTTAAACTCTCTCACTCACTCTCTACAAAGGTTTATAACCTAAGATTAATGAACTCTTAAGGAGTCTTTCGGCAAAATTCAGGGAAGATAAAATTACATCATTATTTTTACTGACTTCTAACTGAAATTTGCATTTACTTCAAGATCGCTCCCAATTTCTGCCCTATCTTTTACCTCCTCCTATTTGTAAGCTTATATTGGTACATGATCCTTCAATGACAGATGTAGATAAGAAGTCACAGAGGATGAGCAGTATTTATGACTTTCACATAAGTAGAATCACTTTGCTACACATTTGTTGCAGATGAATCACTACTTTGAAATTTTGGTAGTTAAGAGATCTGCTTCATCTTTTACTTTACTGCACTAACAAACAATCACGTGTACTACCTTATGACAAACTTGTTAATATATATATATATTTTTTGTTTGTTTGTTTGTTTATTTTGTTTTTTTTTTTTTTTTTTTTTAGACAGAGTCTCACTACATTGCCTTTTGTAGGTAGAGTGCTGTAAGCATCACAGCTCACAGCAACCTCAAACTCTTGGTCTTAAGTGATTCTATTGCCTCAGCCTCCCAAGGAGCTGGGCCTACAGGCACATGCCACATGCCCAGCTATTTTTTGGTTGTAGTTGTCATTGTTGTTTGGCAGGCCCAGGATGGATTCAGACCCACCAGCTCCAGTGTATGTGGCTGGCGCCCTAGCTGCTGAGCTACAGGCATTGAGCCAACTTGTTCATATTTTGATACCTGTGGTTTAATCAGATTGATCTCCTTTGGATTCTTACTTTTTTTTTTTTTTTAAACGCCTTTATTGAGACATGTCATATACAATTAACCCATTTAAAGTGTGTAATTCACTGGCTTTAATATATTCACAGAATTATGCAACTTTTAGTACAATCTACGTTTAAGACAGTTTTCATCACCACAAAATGAAACCTGTACCCATCAGTAGTCACTGCCCCTTCCTCTACTGTCCACCCTCTAGGCTTTCAAGACATCAGTTGTTTTTATTGCCAAATAATAATACTATATATGAATATACCATATTTTGTCTATGGTAATTCATAGTAATGTTAATGGACATTTAGGTTGTTTCCACTTTGTAGCTATTATGAATAGTGCTGCTACTGACATTCACGTACAAGGTTTTGGGTGGATGTATGTTTTCATTTCTCCTTAGTTTACACCTGGGAGTAGAATTGTGAAGTCATATGGCAACTCTACGTTTAAACTTTTGGGGAACTGCTAGACTGTTTTCCAAAGTGATTGTACCATTTTACATTACCATGGCAGTATTTGAGAATTTCAATTTCTTAATATCTTCTCCAATCCTTGTTATTCTGTGTCTTTTTCTTATAGCCATCATAATAAGTATAAAGTGGTATCACTGTGCTTTTGTTTTGCATTTCCCTAATGGCTAACAATGTTGAGCTTCTTTCCATGAGGTTATTGGCCATTTATTTATCTCCTTTGGAGAAATAGCTACACAAAACCTTTGCCCATTCTTTTAATTGGGTGTCAGTCTTTTTATCGTTGAACTGTAAGAGTTCTTACTATATTCTGGAAATAAATCCTTATCAGACATGATTTGCAAATGTTTGTTCCCATTCTGTGGGCTGCCTTTCCACCTTTCTGATGGTATTATCTGAAACACAAAAGTTTTAAATTTTAAGTTGCTACAATTCACTATTTCTTCTTCTTCTTTTTTTTTTTTTTTTTTGCCTAGGTGATGGTTGTATAACTTTGTGAATACACCAAAAACCGTTGAATAGCACATTGTAGAAGAGTGAATTATACAGTACAATAAGTCTTCACCTACTGAGATCATCAACACATTTTCTGGAAACTATGACTTTAAGTGAACCACTGTATACAAAACCAATTCTTTTCTCATTGTTATAAGAAAATGATGCTGAACTGAGCAAAGTTATTCAAGGACCTTCTATATGTCATTTTCATTGAAGTTGCAGTTTCTGAGAAATCGTTGATGATGTAAATGAGAACTTACTGTGTATGAGTTAATCTCAATAAAGTTGTTTTTTAAAAAATAGTCAAAATGGCAGAAGATTAGACAGAGAAAAGTTCAGATTTTGGTGTTATTATTTCACTTTCTCTGTACAGAAGCCAATAAATCCTCCTTACTGTTATTTGTTTGTTTTTTTTTAAGACAGAGTCTCACTTTCTTGCCCTCAGTAGAGTGCTGTAGCAGCACAGCTCACAGCAACCTCAAACTCTTGGGCTTAAGTGATTCTCTTGCCTCAGCCTCCAAAGTAACAGGCGACCACCACAATGCCCGGCTATTTTTTTTAGAGATGTAAAAAAATCTGGCTCAGGCTGGTCTCAAACTCGTGAGCTCAGGCAATCCACTCGCCTCAGCCTCAGAATGCTAGGATTACAGGCGTGAGCCACCACACCCAGCCTCTCCTTATTGTTAAGGAAACAAAAAACAAAATTAGCCAGGTTGTTATTTTTTCTTCTTTTTCCCCCAAATAGGATCTTGCTGTGTTGCCTAGAATACAGTGGTGGCCTCAGGCTCCTGAGAAGCCAGGACTACAAGAACACACCACTGTCCGTGGCTAATTTTTAATTTTTTTGTAGAGACAAGGTCTTAGAATTTGCCCAGGATGGTCTTGAACTCCTGAGCTCAAGAGATCCTCCCATTTTGGCCTCCCAAACTACTGAGATTACAGGCATGAGCTACCTTGCCTGGTTGCTAGGTTCTAAAATTAGTTCACAGTGGTGGTTATACAGTTCTGTAAATATGCTAAAAAACATTGAATTGTGTATACTTTAAGTGGATAAATTTTATGCTACATAAATTGCATTTTTAATAAAGCTATCTTTAAAAAAGAAACCACTGCTTAATCCACAGTCGTAAGATTAATTCCCATGTTTTCTTCTAAGAATTGAATAGTTTTGACTCTTTAGATCTATGAGCCATTTTGAATTAATTTCTTATACGGTTGTAAGGAAGGGGTCCAGCATCATAAACTTTATTTTATGCTCTTAAAAACATTATTCTGAGAGAGAATCCATAAGGCTTCCCCACCCTAACAGGAGTGAACCATGACCCAATGAGTGAAGAGCTCACTCTACAACTTGGACTATATACCCTTAATTCTCTGGGTCTCAGTCTCCTCCCTTGTAAAATTCATGGACAGGATTGAGTTGGGAGGTTCCTTCCAGCTCTTCAGGGCCATTTGCTGTGCAGACATTGTGGGTGGAGAGCAATGACTCTTTTATTAAGAAAACACCTCATGTCTGTGACACCAGCTGCTTCTAAGTGATTTTTCTTCCAAAGGAAGCCATTGTCTGGCAATTACAGAGAAGACTCTGCCAGAGTTTTGTGAAGCATTTTAGGGGGTAGAGGTGACACAATAGGGGAAGGAAACGTTTTCTATTGAAAAGCAGTCAATTGCTTTCAACAAGTTGCCAACAAACTTGAAAGTTGGTATGTTTTTTTCCTCCTGGTTACTGCTGAATGCCAGCTTCTGGAAGGTAAATAGAGTGGGTTAGATAAATGAGTTACAGACACCTCCAAATGAGGGAGGGGATTATTTGTACAAAATTAGCAGGAGGAAATACGTCAAGCATTCAACCAAGCCACCATCACTGAAATCATCAGAGGGAACAAAAATGAGGAAAATACAATGAAATCTTTACTTTTACAATTGCAAAGTACTTTTACAATTTTGTAATTGCTATTCCTTTTTATTTACTTAAAAAAAAAATTTAACCATGATATGGAGGGTTTTAAATACAAATTAGTTGGGTTGTTTACAAAATTTATTAAATAATTATGAAATCATTTTCATTTAAAAGCTTTAGCACCAAACTCCATAAGGTATTATTTGATTATGGTCTGTATATTCCATAATTTTTCCTGGACTCTGGTCTTAACACAGTGAAAATATACAAAATGATAGTTATAAAAAGAAGGCAAAATGTATATTTGCAAAAGTTCCATTAAGTACGAAGTTTTAAAAAGACTATAGAATATTTGTAGCAGGGCTACCATATTTTTATGAGATTTATTAAATATCTACCCCCATCTATAGACCATGCTTAACTCTCCACGTGTTTGCAAATTTTTCATGTCATGTGTTGACATCCTTTATTTATTTATTTTGAGACAGGGTTTTGCTCCGTGGCCCAGGCTAGAATGCAGTGGCATCATCATATCTCACTGTAACCTCAAACTCCTGAGTTCAAGCAATCCTGCTGTCTCAGCCTTCCAAATAGCTAGGACTACAGGCACTTGCCACCATTGCCTGGTTAATCTGTCTATTTTTTTTAGAGATGGAGTCTTGCTTTTGCTCAGGCTGGCCTCAAACTTTTGGCCTCAAGCAATCCTCTTGCTTTGGTCTCCCCCCAAATACTAGAATTACAGGCATGAGCCACTGCCTCTGATTCTGACATCCTTATCAATTAGCAGTCTCACTCCCTTAACAAGGAGGGAAGAAAAAACCTAAGAGGTTGCAAAGTCAGGACTTGTATTTTTCTCTTCCGAGCATCTCTTTCTCAGGCTTTTCCCCCTTCCAAACGTTACAACAATGTGGGGAAGCAGCGTGTGGGTGGTGAGAAGGCAGGGTCAGACCTATAAGCCCTGCCAGTTAGTTAAAGGTCAGCACGGAAGGGACTGTCTGTGAAAGGATGAGGAAGCTGAACTTCTCTTGAGCCAACTGAACTGGACGCCAGCCAATCTCTATCTCTTTCCTGGGCCAGAGGGGAGCACCCTACAGCTCTGTGTGCCCCTGTACAAAGACAAAAATGCTCTGTAGAAATAATAGTCTAGTTTCACCTTTTAAGTGAACAGATTAAACCAGGTTTCAGCAGGGGATCAAGAGACAGAGGACAGAAAGGACCAACCTCATATTTGCTTGTCAGAAACTTACAGGCGTATGTGGAAAGACTGAAACTAAATAAAGATTTCTTATTAGCATAGGACTAGAGTTGTGAAATCTGGTCAAAGGATTTCATGCAAGGATTCCATTTACACACACACACTCCCACAGCAAAGGGAAAAGTAAAGAAAAATCCAACCTTTTAATTAGAGGAGATAACTGTTGTGATGTATAAATTCCTAGCATTTCTTATGTCAGTAATTTTTTTCTTTTACACTAAAACATGAGCCTGGTATTTCCAAGTTTCTGCTTCCTACCCCCAAATGAAAGAGGAAGTAAAATTCTTTTCCCAAAAATAAAGCGTATATATTTTTTAAAAGAGCAGTAAACAAACATTAGATGACTTACTCTGAAACAATCTTCCTCTTTAATTGGGCTTTTCTTCGGATTACCTAAGAAGAAAAGTTGACGTCCAACTCCACATGTTCCTTTTTTGCTTTCATAAATGTCTTTCTCATATTTCCTTTTTGGTGGGAGAAGTATTTCATTGTTCTGTGAAAACACAACTATGGTCTGTGACGTTTCAGTCATTAGTAAGCCAGCAGGTATAAAATTGAAAAACAGACATTCATATCCAGAAATGGACTTTTTCGATCTTTCTACATTTAAGTGATCTCACCTTATTTTCCGGAAGTGTGCATTGAACCATAAGCAATATTGTATCTCTCCTGAGGCATAATCCTTCCTAAATGCCTGTCTACTTCACTGTGTTTTTCAGAGGTAAGAATCCTAAGGCCTGGGTCCAATTGGGAGGAATGTTACCCAGGGTGGCCTGAGACAACGTAGCTGGATGGAGAGTTAACAATTTTCATCATCTTAGTTGCAAGAGGACAAGGTCATCCACAGAAGGCAACTTTGTGCATTTGTGGGCCAGGCAAAAGCAGAGAAGCAAGCAGGGAAGCTGAAAAGAAGGGAGGGGAGATGAGAACAGAGCTGGGAGGGTAGAAAGGCTTAAGGGAAGCCTTTCAGTTCTGAAGCCACAAATGGGAAAAATGCGCCAGAGGCTCTTTTTATGTTAGCTGTTGAGAGAGATTCACGGCTTAGAGTAGCCACCCAGCACTCCAGGCTAAATACTGTCAAATCAGTAGCTATACCAGATCTATTTTTATTCTTGCTTTTATATACTTTCTTTTAATCGTAATGCTATATGGTTTTTTTATCCTTTAATTCTTCCTGCCATGGGTCTTATTAAGGTCCATCCTTTAAAACTCCAGTTTTCTTTCTTTTTTTCTTTTAAGAGTTCTCTAAAAACAAGCGATTTGGTAGGGTTTTTCTTCCTGTTTTTTTTTTTTTTTTGAGACAGAGTCTCACTCTGTGGCCCTAGGTGGAGTTCCCCATGACATCATCATAGCTCACAGCAACCTCAAACTCTTGGGTTTAAGCAATCCTCCTACCTCAGCCTCCTGAGTAGCTAGGACTACAGCCATGCACTGGCTAGTTTTTGTACTTTTTGTAGTGACTGGGTCTTGCTTTTGCTCAGGCTGGTCTCAGACTTCTGAGTTCAAGCAATCCACCCTCATGGGCCTCCCAGAGTGCTGGGATGATAGGCAAGAGCCACTGAGCCCAGCCTGGTTTTTTTTCCCCCCCTTTGTTCACGGAGTCCAATCTGGAAACCAGGACTTTATGTTGGCCTGGATTTCTCAGGGCTCTGATCAACTCTGAGTAAAGTGAAATTGCTTGGCAACAGGCATAATAATAATTAAAAATAACAGCCCAGAACTAAAAAATGATATTCAAAAATAAAAGGAAAAATGACATAGAGTCATAGGCTTTTGTCTGAAAATACCTATTCTGGCCTACTGAGAAGCACCCTACCAAATCAGTTAATAATCTCTCTCTACATGGAGAAAAGCAAAGCCAAAGGGAAATTTTGCCTTCAAGTGTAGGATTTACTTTGTATATTACTTTCTGGTGAAATTCCCACATACAAACCAACCTTGGAAAACCCAGACGAAAACAATGGCTACCGCTAGTCAGATTTCCAAAGGTACTTTTAAAACGCAGAGTAGATTTGTTTTCCTGACACTACCTTAGAAAAGTTCGCTCTTACACCCATCCATGGTCATTTTCTATCTGCCATTACTTATTCTTGTTGCTGAATGCAAGTCTTGTCAATGAGTTGTTTTTTTAAAAATACCTTTTGAAATTACCCACACCCCGAACAGCAGCACTGCTGTGCATATACACAAATGCTCTGGAAAGGCACAAGTCAGGTATTGGGTGTAGGCACAGGACAAACCGCATGGTCTGCCTTGGCAGCGCTGTCCTCACCTGCAAGCTGCCCACACACACTGGCTTCCAAATGGTGCTTTCTCTGATGCCAATTGGCTGACTGAGCTACTGTGGGAGGAAGGCTTGGCAGTGGGGGGGAGCAGGGACGTGAATAAATATTTTGTTAACCAAATTTCACGTTTAAAATTTGACTTACTCTTTCAACCAAATTCGCATTGAAAGTCCCACCTCTTCTTAAAAATCTTGGACATTGAAGAGTTAAAAGGGCATGAAAGCTGGCGTAGCCTAGGGCTGTCATCCAAGGCCAGCTGAACAGGCAGCAGGAAGGGTTTGGTTCTGGCTGGGCTACACACAGGCCATCTGAATGCAGGGGAGGCCTAGAATGCCTGAGGCAGCTTTTCATTTTGGTGGTAGACTTCCCTGAGTACAGCCTGGGGAGAGCCTTTGCTTTAACATCCAAACTGAGAATCTTCTTTGAACAAAGATTTGATATTTGAATTTTGCTCTTGATCTCCAAAACGCTGAGAAGCGGTATTTGCATTTTACCTAAAACAAACATCCACTACACATGTTCTTTTTCGTAAAGAAGGTTGGAGAGAGCATTGTATACACCATTAAGCATACTTAGCTTAGACAAGAATGTATACCAGATTCACTAGACTTACAAATACATCGAAATTATATGTGATCTTCAAATAATTTTGCTAAGAATAAACCTGCATAGGTTCTCCTGGCACAATAGATAGTCTGAACAAAAAAATAAATAAATAAATAAATTTTTTTTTTTTATATTGTACCCCTCTGTTGCTCTTATGAAGAATTATTTTATTGCTTTCCTAGATTTCACTTGAAAAAGCAATTATACCACACTGAAATTGCCTTTAAGCCTTTACAATTATTTTTTCTTTTCCATTTTCATTCCATATGTAATTATGAAACATTTATAACTAATTATATTAGGCATAATGTTAGCATAGGTCAGTTGTAATTCCTTTTACAGGAAATTTTTCTTTAGTGAAATTGAAAAAACAAACAAAAACCCCCTACAGGGAAATTATAGCAACTTCCTACTCTATATCACTCAGGGACATACACTCTGTTTGGAAACCACCCTCTTTAAAAGATACAATCTATTCTTCCTTAGCTATAGTGGTTTATGTTTGATTTGTATGTGTTATTCTTAACAATTAAAGGAAAGGGTGAATGTAAATTCATCTGGACAAAACAAAACAGGGAAAAAAAAAGAATATTATCCTTAAGACAATTCTTACCTTAAGGAAGAGAAAGTGCATGTATCCTTCTGGGTAAGGGAGGTGGTGTAGGGAAGGAAGAATTTTTGTTTGCTTTGCAAGGCATTAATTGCCACCTAGCAGCAGAAAAGGGAATTGCGCAGGTATTTGGGACTGAAATTCTAGAAAACATTCATTTTAAAGGGCATATTACTTTTATTATCAAGAATATCTTAGGAATTATTAGCCTGTTGGTAGACTAAGAATGGAATTATTTCTCTTTTTTCTTAAGGAAAGAAAAATAAATAAATGAAAATGTTTGGCTTATTTAGAGGAATACCCTTTCCATCATAAAATATCTATTTTTTTGTTCCCCTTGTCACCCCAGCCACAGGCCAGAGGAAAAGAAATTCTGAAGCTGCCCCAGTGTGGACTTTGGCCCATTAGAGAAATAAATATCTTTCATTTGTTTGTTTGTTTTTTACCTTTATTCATCGGTTTTATTTTTTAGGCTTATTTCAAAATTGAATATTATTTCAACAATATAAAATATTTTTATGTGGCATATAGTACTTAGTCATGCTTACTTCAAACGTAGTTTTGAATTTTTGTTTAATTATAGTGAGATTAAAATAATTTTCTGCTTTTTTTTTTTCTTTCTTTTTTTTTTTTCTTTGCAGTTTTTGGTTGGGGCCAGTTTTGAACCTGCCACCTCCAGTATAAGGGGCTGGAGCCTTACTCTTTGAGCCACAGGCACCACCCAGTTTTCTGCTGTTTTACATCATTCATTTGTCTCTTTCTCTTGCATCATACCCATTATTATACAAATGTATTGCTATTTTGCCAGCTGAAAAAAAGAAAAATCATCAACTTTACCCTCTTTCTGCACTCCTCTTCAGCTACCAACAACCCATTTCTCTGCTTCCCTTTAGTGAAATTGAAGTATGTTACCAAGAAATATTTTTTCTTTTTTACTTTTAGTTATTTGCCTTTTTTTTTTTTTTTTTTTTTTTTACTGTTGGGGATCCATTGAGGGTACAAGAAACCAGGTTACATTGAGAAATACCTGTTTTTAATACAGAATGTAGTTCTGAAATAATCTCATGAAAAATTTCTATAAATATGAGATCAGAATATATTTTATTATGCTAGCACAATGAGGATTTTGTTTGTTTGTTTGTTTTGTTTTGTTTTATTGAGACAGAGTCTCACTCAGTTGCTCTCAGTAGAGTGCTGAGGCATCACAGATCATAGCAACCTCAAACTCTTGGGCTCAAGCGATTCTCTTGCCTCACCCTCCTTAGTAGCTGGGACTACAGGCTCTTGCCACAATGCCTGGCTATTTTTAGAGACAGGGGTCTAGCTCTTGCTCAGGCTGGTCTTGAATCCCAGAGTGCTGGGATTACAGGAATGAGCCATCGCGCCTGGTCTGAGATATGTTTTTTAAATGAGAAGGCATTTTGAACAGAATGTAATCATTTCCAGACCAAATTATTCCTCAAATTTGTTAAAGAAAAGGGTCCTGATTTCAAATTCCATCCTCTGTGTTTTTACTTTTGTAGCAGTTCCCCTACCCTAAATGTCAAAGTTTTTAAAAGAGATTCTTTATTACTATGCAGTGAAATTTTAAAAAGTAAATATTGTCCAAGAGATTAAAGCATAATTAAATATTTAGGAAGACTTCCAAGCTAGCAAGATTTTTAAAAGGTGGTTTTTTTACTAAAAGTATAACTTATTTAAGAGACTAGATATGGGGAGGTGGCTCTGTACAATTCTAGCTTACCATTATCGAGATAAACCATTGGCATAACTACTATACTGATTATGTGATTATATTATCACTAAGACAACCAGCAACATTTTCGGGAGACAAATGCTAGTTCTAAAAGTAATAATAATAGCTAATATATACTGAGTGTTTGCGATGTGCTAAGCAGTGTACTAATCACCTTAAATGAGAAATGCAGTTAATCTTCACATAATCATAGAAGGTACCAACCAATATTATCTCCATTGTATCTATTTCAACAACAACAATAACAACAAAGCAGCAACAATGACAAATTAAAGTTCAGAAACGTAAAATAGGTCAGCAAAGCTCTCAGAGCTTCTAAGTAGCTAAACTCAAATAGAGATACAGTTTTGTCTTAATATTGGAGTGCCCAGCTTTCAATCTTTGGAACTCTTTTCTATCTATTCTCACTCAAGTCTCATTGTTCAAAATAACTTCTCAATGATAATGACTCCGAATTTCAGATCTCCCATCTCGACCTCTCCACTGAACTCCAAATTCATATGCCAATCAACTACCCTACATCTCCACTTAACTGTCTAATAGACATTCTAAACTTGAAATGTACAAAACCATATTCATCATCTTTTCCCCTAAACCTGATCCTCCTGTCTCTCCTTCATCTCAATTCACTGCAACTATATTCTTCCATTGGTCAGGTCAAAAATGTAAGAGTCATTTAACATCTTCTCTCTCTCTCGTGCCTATAACCAATCTATTAACAAAGTACTGTTGATGGCGGTGCCTGTGGCTCAAAGGAGTAGGGCACTGGTCCCACATGCCAGAGGTGGCGAGTTCAAACCCAGCCCGGGCCAAAAACAGAAAAGAAAAACAAAGTACTGTTGGCTCTGCATTCAAAATACATCCAGAATCCAACTTCCTACCACCTCACCATTACAACTCTCTTCTGAGCCATTGTCATGTCTTACTTGGATTACTCTAATAGCTTTGATCCTGTTAGCATGTTTGACCCCCTGTAGTTTCAACATAAGAGTCAGGGTGATCTTCTGTTTTTTATTTTTTGTTGCTGTTGGTGTTGTTTTTTTGTTTGGGATTCATTGAGGGTACAAAGAATTAGGTTGCACTGATGGCAGTTGTTAGATAAAGTCCCTCTTATAATTGTGTCCCCCTGATCTTCTAAAAATATCAGGCATTAGGCTGGGCATGATGGCTCACACCTGTAATCCTAGCACTCTGGAAGGCCAGGGCAGTGGACTGACTGGGCTCAGGAGTTCAAGATCAACCTGAGCCAGTGCAAGACTCTATCTCTAAAAATAGCCAGGTGTTGTGGCAGGCACCAGTAGTTTCAGCTACTCAGGAGGCTAAGGCAAGCAAATCACTTTAGCCCAGAGGTTTGAGGTTGCTGTGAGCTATGACACAAGGGCACTCTACCCAGGGTGACAAAGTGAGACTCTTGTCTCAAAAAAAGAAAAAAAAAGAAAGAAAATCAGGCATGACATTTCTCTATTCAAAACCTTTTAGTAACTTTATATCTCATCCAGAGTCAAAGTCCTTACTATGGCTTAAAGGCCTACATAGTCCCTTAATGTAAACCCAGTCTCATTTCCTCTCTGGTTTCATCCCATACTGCTCTTCCTTTCAGAAATTTTTATTTGTTTTGTGTACTGAGTTATTACTGGTGTCTTAGTAATAATGCTTGGCATACAGTAAGATGATCAATAAATGTTTGTTGAATGAAAGGGAAATCTCTGACTCAAAAATCTGCCCTTTGCATGCTCTATGCATACATAGGTAGCTGAAGATAATTGGCTGGACTCTTCAGAGTGGCTCTTGCATGAAATCCCCACTTGTGGACCAACAGAAGAGATATTTAGTTTCTTGGAGTTTTATTGGCTTTCAGCTCCTCCAAGCACAATTTGGGGATTTAGCTCAGGATACACCCTGGTTCTTAACTAGTAGTCACAAAATTGATCAGAAAGAGTATTTTGTAGGACAAATAGGACAGATTCTTGAGTGCTAAGAGCAATTAAAGAAATATCAGTATCACCAGATCTGAAGGGAAGATGTTACTGCAGAAAAACCCAGCAGCAAATCTATGTGAGCAGATGACCAAATAATTTGAAGTAACTCCAGTATTTCCACAATAATGAAGACCCTTGAAATTTTGTCTTAATACAATCCTGGATGGAGAGGAAATGTTCACTGATAACTGAGACAGAATTTCCCACAATCATGGCAAGATGAGAGTTTAGGGTTCAATTCAAAGCTGATCTAAAGAAACACAGTATATTTCTTTCTGTGGAATGAGTCACTTTCACACAACTAGTCAGTAGAGAAAATTGGAAAATTCTGTTAGGATCTGGCTGGCAGAATTAACTTTTTGAAAAAGTTTTATACACAGATATTTATATTATTAAATTTGGCATCATAGAAGACTCAGATCATAATTGACTTATTTTTCCATTTCCTTAACTATTATAATTTCTGCTTTTACAATAATTTTTATTTTAAAAGATAAATGTGTTCATTTTTTAACAGTCAATCTTTGCTGTTGTAGTCTGCAACCTTCAAAATGATTGTGTTGCTTTTAGGATTGATCAAAACAAACACTCGATATGAAATCTTGATGCAGCAAGATATAGGTAATACACTAAATAACTCCAAAAGGTGTGTTTAACTGCTCACCAATAATTAGGTAAATTATATTTCCCCACAATGAAATACTATGCAACAAGTAAAAATAACAAACCATTTTTATGCGCATAAGATAGCCATAATTTTTAAAATGTATATCTTATTTTTTTAATTATCATTTATTATACTTTTATGTGAGCCATTTAACTAGTGAGGTATATGGAAAAGAATTGTCAAAATGTTTATGTACTATATGACAATTTTTAAATAAGCATTTAATCTCAATATTCGTTCAGCAAAAGTAAGCACTTAATATGTGCTAGGCAAATATGGGCTGGTGAGAAACTGGAGGGTATCTGCAACACACACGAATTTTGCTGAAATTCCAACAAGGGCGACGAAATGAGGCGGCTCAGCAGCTGTCGGCAGCTGCAGATACTCCCAGGCCATGGTTTCGCGCGGTTGTTAGTTCCTAGTTCCTAGATCCTCCGAAGCCCCGCCCGCCCCCGGGGCTGGCTGGGAGTTTTGAGGGCGAAGGAGCGTTAGAAGCCTATCGATATCTCTGGAATGGACTGCATTACCCTGCGCCGCCGTCAAAATCCCCCAGACTTCTCTATAGATTGCCGAGCGATAGTTTCCGCTGAGCTCCCTGATTCATAGCTTTGCTGGAGGCTACAGGCAGGCCGGTGCCGGAACCATGGTACGTTGGATCCCAATCCTTAGAAGGTCCACTCTAGGGCATAGGTCCAATGACTTAGGGATGGCATGCCATCTCTCCTGTCATCCTTAGCGTGGCCTGGGGCCACAGAGCATGCGAGACTCAGCCGACGGGAGGTCTCAGGCAGTGATTCAGCATCTTCGGCCTGTCCCGGGGAGGGACGGTCGGTAGTTGGGGCATTTCCACCGCGTTTGATTTCGCTTTCTACGGGGCCTAGAATACTTTCTCCTTGGGCAACGAGTCGAGTTCTCCCCTCAAGTTCTGAGAGGTCCAGCGTGGCCGGTCGTACTCGGTATGGGAGAGAAGATAGGGACTTAACTTGGAGGCCTACTTGTACCTCCAGTGCGGACTTAACCCCCAGGGTTTGTGTTTTAGAGTTCCTTTTCCTGATGGGTCTGTGTGATTTCTCTTTCCCCTGGAGCTCAGTGAGAAAAGGCCCTTTTTAATAACTTTGTCCCGTCACCTAGTTACAGATGAGTAAACACAGCTGAGAGGGGAAGTGATAGAATCGGGGTCACAACATAGGGCTTTGGGCTTCCAGTCCTATGTCTCTCTGTCATTCCAGCACTCAACCTCACCTCATGGTTATTCTCCCAAGTACTGATAAATTTGTTTCAATACTGTCATTGTCACAGTAATGGTTCCATCGCTATAGCTATTTGTGTATACTTGTAACTCTCTGAGGACGTTTTGGTTTACATTCACTCAATATAAATATCAAAATACAGGTACAAGTACACTGAGTATTCAAAGATAAATCAGACAAGACCCTACTAGACAGAAAGGGACGTTTAGATAAAGAACTGTGGGAGTATGTGTTGGGGGAATTTGGAGAGAAAAAAGAGACTTCAAGAGAGACAGTTAAACTAATTTAAAGAAAAGGAAAGCTTTCACCATTATTAGGACCTGGTGTAAGGGCACGTCATGAGAAAACAGGAAGTAAAAGCCCAAAGGAGATGCTGTAGAGTGTAGCAGAATAGGCAATTGGAAAGATAGGACCCTTCTAAATCTCTTTCTTCCTCCCTACCAGCTCATAGTAAATGTAGACAACTGAATAGTGAGATTGCATTAATGGAATTGTTTTAACATTGAGTAAAAGCACTTGCAAGCACATTTCTTTTTTTCTGCCCAAAATATTAAGGGGGTACAGGTATTTTTGTTACATGGATGAATTTTATAATGCTGAAGTCAGGGCTTTTAGTGTGCCCACTTTAAAAATAGTGTACATTGTACCCCAAAAGTAGATTTATCCCTCACTTCCTCCCCCTCCTCTATTCTTAGTTTTGTTTTTTTTTTTTAAATTTCTGATTAATATGAGAGTACAAACCATTAGTTTACAATCTTTGCATTTGCGAGGTAATGTCCCTTTAGTAGTTGTGCCTTTCACCCAGGAGGTAGCATATATGTTTACATTGTGTCCATTAGCTGAGAGCACACCAATCCCCTTTCTTCCTCCCGGTCCTTAGTTTTAAAACTAAATTCTTGGTTTTTAATGTCCATTATGCCACTTTATGATCATAAATGCCCTTAGGAGAACATGGTGGTATTTGTTTTCCATTCCTAAGATACATAGAATAATGTATGTATGTAAGATACATAGAATAATGGTCTCCAGTTCTATTCAAGTTGTTGTAAAAGAGATTATTTCATTTCTTTTAATGGGCGAGCAACACTCCATGGTATGTATGTGTATATATATATATATATATGTGTATATATATATATATATATGTATATATATATATGGCATTTTCCTTATTCGCTCATCAATTGATAGGCAATTAGATTGATTCCACATCTTTGCAATTATGAATTGTGATGTAATGAACATTCAGGTGCAGGTGTCTTTTTGAAAATTTAATGACTTCTTTTCCTTTAGGTAGATATCAGTAGTGGGATTGCTAGATCAAATGATAGGTTTATTTTTAGTTCTTTGAGGAATCCCCATACTGTTTTTTACAGAGGCTATACTAATTATAGTCCCACCAGCAGCATATAAGCATTCCTTTTCCACTGTATCCATACCAACATCTGTTGTCTTTTGATTTTTTAATAATGGCCATTCTGATAGGAGTAACGTGGTAGTACGTTTCTTAACAAACATTAAGAGTTGGGATTGGTAATGTTCTTTTATATTAATAGGTCTTTTTACCTTTGCTTTCAGTTTCGAAACCAGTATGACAATGATGTTACAGTTTGGAGCCCTCAGGTAAAAGGTCTTATACCGCTTCTTTGAAGTAGCCTTTTGTGGCTGCAATATGTTTAGAAATTTATGAGCCTGTAGGCTGGGAAAAAATGGAAGATAATTATTTTAGACATTCCTGGAAATTAAATTAATAATTAAAGTAAGTTTCCTAATGGACCTACAGGACATTGCACTAAGTAAAATAAACTAGAAACAAAAATACTGCATGCTCTCACTTACATGTGCAATCTTTAAAACCAGGTCAAATATGTAGAGAATCGTGGTTATCAGGGTAGGATGTGGCAGAGGGGAGTAGAAAATGAAGGGATATAGGTAAAAGGATGCAAAGTAGCAAATATATGTATAAGATGAATAAGTAGAAAGATCTAATGTACAGCATGAATACTGTAGTTAATAATACAGATAGTATATTCTACTCAGGATTTTTGCTAAATGAGTAGATTCTAGCTGCTCTTAACCACAAAGAAGAAAAGTGGGTAACTATGAGATAATGAGTATGTTCATTTCTTCCATTATAGTGACAATTTTTACTATATACCTATGTACATATCTTATCATGTTCTATCCCTTAAATATACTCAGTAAAATTTATTTTTAAAATGGTTTCCTGGTTTAAAAAAAAAAGAAAAATTGAGATTTGGGCTGAGGTGTCTCACACCTGTAATCCTAGCACTCTAGGAGGCCAATGCAGGTAGATCACCTGAGCTTAGGTATTGGAGACCAGCCTGTGCAAGAGCAAGATCCTGTTTCTACTAAAAATAGAAAAACTAGCTGGGCATGATAGTACACACCTATAGTCCCAACTATTTGGGAAGCTGAGGCAAGAGTATTGCTTAAGTACAAAAATTTGAGGTTGCTCTGAGCTATGACGGCACAGCACTCTACCCAGGGGGACAGCGAGACTCTGTCTCAAAAAAAAAAAATTGAGGTTTAACTATATTCCTCTGTTGTTTGGGAACTCTAGTTTTTAATTGATAAAAGGGTCTTCTAAGATGACTCTAAGATGTGTTGTTTTTTCTCTTTAGGGCAGGATTCATCAAATTGAATATGCAATGGAAGCTGTTAAACAAGGTTCTGCCACAGTCGGTCTGAAGTCAAAAACCCATGCAGTGTTGGTAGCGTTGAAAGTAAGTAAAGCAATTCCTATATCTTTCTTCTTTAGAACTACCAAATATAAATTTTACTACATATCAGTAAAGTTATAAAC
This sequence comes from Loris lydekkerianus, assembly GCA_963574355.1. Lineage (NCBI taxonomy): Eukaryota > Metazoa > Chordata > Mammalia > Primates > Lorisidae > Loris > Loris lydekkerianus. Next base: position 17,332 of record CAUYPK010085970.1, on the reverse strand, counting down.
TTATTTTTATGTCTTATAATGTCTCTAGAGGGCACAGTCAGAACTTGCAGCTCATCAGAAAAAAATTCTCCATGTTGACAACCATATTGGTATCTCAATTGCGGGGCTTACTGCTGATGCTAGACTGTTGTGGTGAGTATGATCATGAAAAACGAAGGAAACATCCCTTTTGATTCATAATTGATTACTTTTCTAGAAAAGATCCATATAAGATATTTTAGGAAGTTGTGTGCCAGAATATTTGTGAGTGAATACCTAAAAGTGGGTTTGGGTTAGCTGCTGAATATTCCATTTCTTAGCCTCTGTCATAGTGACTTATGGAATTAAACTATTTTGTTTTGTTTTGTTTTTTTGAGACAAGATCTCACTTTGTTGCCCGGGCTGGAGTGCAATAGTGTGACCGTAGCTCCCTGTAACCTCAAATTTTTGTGCTCAGCAATTCTCCTACCTCAGCCTTGAATAGCTGGGACTGGCTAATTTTTTCATTTTCTGTATAAATGAGGTCTTATTCTGTTGTCCAGGCTGGTCTCCAACTCCTGGCCTCAAGCAGTCCTACCTTAGCCTTCCAAAGCACCGAGATTATAGGCATGAGCTACCTGGTCCAGACTAATAGTAACACTTTTGAGAATGTGTTAATGTAGTGTATATTACTTGAAACCATGTTGTGTCTAAGAAGAGATCCATCCTTTTGTGTAGTTTCTAAGGATGAGCTGAACCACATTTGCTTTCTTTAATACATCAGTATTTATTAGACATTTATTTTTTGCAGTGCTCAATACTGGATACTGTAGGGTATACAAAGGTGACTCAGGCATGGATCTTGTCTTCAAGGAACTTAAAATCTGGTTTATCTAAAAGGCAAAGTAGAAAGAATAGAATAACAGGTAAATTTCTGTGGGAGTCTGGAAAAGATAAAGATTATCTTTTTTATTGTATAAAGAAAGAGGTGGGACTTTGAAATCACATAGATTGAGTTTTTACCTTCACTGCTTGGTATCTGAGGTTGGACTAATTACTTAAATACTCAGTTTTGGTGGGTATTTTCTTTTTAAGGTTATTATTGTTAGCTAGCCTGTCATAGAGCACCTGACACAGTGTTTTTTACATAGTATTTTTGTGTGTTGGAGGTGGAAGGTAGTTACTCCAAACTAATTCTTAAGTTTTTTATGTGTTTAGGGAAGAAGGGATGTAAAAAGTAAAGGTGGATAGTAATGCTGCTACTCAAGATTTTTAATTTACCTAGCCACTCCATTGCTGCTTAAGTCAGTAATATAGTATAGTGATAGCATTATGGGTTTCTTTCTACTCTTAACATAAAATGTGTTATATTTTCAAACTTTTATTTAACCCACTCTAAAATATTGCCATGCCAGCATGTATTCATTTGGTATAAAAACTTTTAATATAAATGAAGTATTGTACATTTTGGGAGATACAAAGTCTTTGAAGTTTGCTGTGTATTTGGTACTTAGAGTACATCTCAATTCAGTCTAGCTACTTTTCAAGTATTCAAGAGCCACATGTGATTATTGCCTACCATATGGGCTAGTGTAGTTTTAGACAGCATTGGGAAATGGACTTAAATAAAAGTAGAGAACAAATAGTTTGGTTTCTCCAATATTTATCATCAGCTGTGACATACATTTAGTGGACAAAGAAACATGGAAAAAAAGGAACATATTCATTTCTTGTTTATCGTCTTTAATTGGCATGATTCCCTTTTTCCTTTTCTTGATTTTCAGATTTAACAGTGAGACTCACCAGTGTCTAATATCCCTACCAGAGTGCTACTTACAAATAGAAGTAACAGTGGGAGGAAAATGTAAAGATGTCCTCTGCTATAGATTCTATTTCTTGCACTTTATTGAGGAAATTTTAGTCTGTTTTCAAGAAGAAAAAAAAAAAAAAGGTTCAAGACCTGGAATTAAGACAAACTTACTGACAGTAGGAAGGATAAGAGAAGAGAGATTACTCTTTTTTTCTCTTGCTCAGTCTTCTGTTTTCTTTGCTTTGAGACAGAGATTTTCTAGAACTGTGCAATATTTTAGTCGTTTTTACAAACCTCGTGTAACCCCAGAGTTTGGCACAGCAATGCATCCATGTGGCCACATATTTCTTTCCTTTCTGATTTCCTAAAGTAGATATCCATGTAATGTTTGGAAAAAAGCAAAGTGAAATCAAACTACTTTATGTATTTGAGTTAGCTGTCTGTGATTTGAAATCATTCTTTTTTCTTGTTTCTTTTTTAGTAATTTTATGCGCCAGGAATGTTTGGATTCCAGATTTGTATTTGACAGACCACTGCCTGTGTCTCGTCTTGTATCTCTAATTGGAAGCAGTATCCTTTTTATGTTAGCATTTATGGGTATGAATATTAAAGGGTTTGGTACTTAATCCTTGTGTTAATTATTAGAAATATGATAATATATAACATAGATAAGATTATGAAAACTTTTTTTACCTGGAGACAGGTTCTCACTCTGTCTTCAAAACTAGAGTGCAGTGGTGTCATCATAGTTCACTGCAACCTCAAACTCCTGAGCTCAAGTGATTCTCCAGTCTTAGCCTCCCAAGCAGCTGGGACTATAGGTGCATGCCTGGCCTCAAGCAATCCTTCTGCCTTAGCCTCCCAAAGTGCTGGGATTATAATGTGAGCCACTATGCCTGGTCATTTTATAATAACTAAATAATTTCATTAGCCTTTGTAAGCAATTGACACATTCCAGGCATGGGTAAGCCCAATATCAGGAAAATTATCCAAACTTTATTTTTAGAAGGGACTTAAAGTTTCTTAGTGGTTCTAGATATTCCCAGAAGTCCTGGACCCCTTATGTACAAAGCAAATGAGGTTCTATATGTACTGAGATCATTTTGCTAGTACTCATCTTGGGATCAGAAAGTCAAATATTTTATAATATTAGGCCAAGGAAATACTGTCCTATTTTTTTCTTCCTCTGGTATATTAGGCAACAATTAAGGAAACAACCAGAGGCCTTTGTTATAATGTTTAATTTAAAGATAAAGATTATACTTTATTCTTCATTAGAACAAGTTCTTTAACTAGTTTAAGAGACGCAGATACCAACACAACGTTATGGCCGGAGACCATATGGTGTTGGGCTACTTATTGCTGGTTATGATGTAAGTTCACAGAATATTGTTATATTTTCCAAGATTTTTGAAAACTAACTAGAATTTTTTTTTTTATTTTTTAGCTTAAAGTCAAGAATTATGGGTGCATTTTTTTTTTTTTTTTCTGTTCGTAGGATATGGGCCCTCACATTTTCCAAACTTGTCCATCTGCTAACTATTTTGACTGCCGAGCTATGTCCATTGGAGCTCGTTCTCAATCAGCTCGTACTTACTTGGAGAGACATATGTCTGAATTTATGGAGTGTAAGTCATGTCTTGTTTTTCTTGGGGGTGGGGTGTTGCCTCCGATCTTTATATAGTGATTAAACATGGTATCCTAACTGAAAACATCTATTAGCTTTATAGAAAAAGAGTTCTTTTTCTTTTTTTTAAATAAAGGCCATGAAATGTTTATTGTTTCTGTCATATACTAGTTTTTACTCCTGGTTACCACAGTAGTTTCAATCACCAATGAACTTTGTCAAAATATAAATGTATCCCCAGCCCTGAAAATTCTTGATTTACTTGGTCTAAAGTGTGTTTCAGTCACAGTGGAGGACCACTATACTAGTTACCAATTATAAGTTCTACTTACAACTTACAGTTTTCTGTGATTCTGTTCTTATTTTAAGCCACATAGTGGCTTTCTACATAAGTAGTACAAGTAAAAAGGCAGTGTAGCTAAAAAGGAATGTAAAAGAAGTAAGATTGGATGATAGGGCAGGTTTTTAAATGCTTTGCTTCATGTTGGAAGGAGGATTAGTATCAGGTCTTTTATATTTTTTATCATCTTAATCTGTTTTCTTATGGCATAATAGCATTTTATGGTAGAAATATTTGGGGTTCAGTGAATGCAGAGAAAATGATTGTCTTAATATTAATCAAAGCAAACTATGTTGTAGGATTATAATAACTTTAAATTTGAGAAGTGGAAATTCCAACCAATAAATTTTTGGCTATTTTTATTAACCTAAGTTTAGTGTATAACTAAAACCCACAATTTGAGACTGTAGACTTGATAAATAAAAGAAGCCTAGGATGACAATGAAATTGAGAAGTAATTGTTAATTTATTACATATAGGCAATTTAAATGAACTGGTTAAACATGGTCTGCGTGCCTTAAGAGAGACACTTCCTGCAGAACAGGACCTAACTACAAAGGTAAATATCATGTTTTCCAATTGTAGATATTAACATTACAGTTTAATCCTTTATTGCATAAATGTAAACAATAGAGGAGTGGGCTATTCACTAAGGAATCTTATTTTGAAATACCATTTTTAAACATTTCTTTTTGGTATAAAGCAATAAAACCAGGAAGTCTCATATAGAATGTCTTTTTTTTTTTAGTTGATAGGGATATCTTTGTATTATTAATTTGGTTAACAAAAATGTATGTAGTAAGCACCTATGTTGTACAGGCACTTGCTAGGCAGTAAGAATATCGTAAACACAACAAACCCCTTGACCGTTACAGAACATACATTCTACTGGGGGCTAGGTATGATATACAAATTAGTAAACTATATATATATAGTATATTAGGTGATAAATGCTATGTAAAAAATAAAATGGGCTAAGAGGTGAAAGTAACCAATTGGGATGTGGGTAGGAGGTATGGTAGATATAATCTAAAATAGGGTGGTCAAAGATGACCTCACCAAGATAGTGACATTTGAGGAAAAAATCTAAAGGAGGTGAGTGAGCCATGCAGATGTCTAAAGTAAGATTATTCTAGGGAATACAAATACAAAGGTTCTGAGCTCAGAAGTTCCTAGTATCCCAGGCAAGGAGGCCAGTGTTGGGGGTAAATAATCAAAAGGAAGAAGAGAAGGAAAGAAACCAGTGAGGTACTGAAGACTAGATTCTGTATAAACTACTGTAGGTACTTTGCCTTTTACTGAGTGGATTGTTAATGAGTTTGAGCAGAGGAATACTGTGATTTGGTTTAGGTTTTAAGAGAGACACCCTGGTTGGCATTTTAACAACAGATTATAGTGAGGCATGAGTGAAAATAGTTTCTAGGCTGTTATAGTAATTTGGGTGAGAGGTGATAGTGACTGGAGTAAAGGGTAGAGTTAGGGATGATGAGCAGTGTGGGTCGGTTGTGCATGTCTTTTGAATTTAGAGCCAAAAGATTTGTTAAAAAAATTTATTATCATAGGACATGATGGAAGGGCATAATGTCTCCAAGGCTTTTGGCCTGGTTAATTAGAAGGGAAGATTTATATTTTACTGAAATGGATCAGGGGTGGCGAACAAGGTAACAAAAAACACCTGACTGAGCATGTTATATTATGTGTTTAATATATTATTGTTAAAATTATATGCTTTTGTGTGAGTGTTTGTTTTGGCAGGTCACTGCGTGGTGTGGCTGACTCTCAGTTTAAAATTTTGGCTCTTTGTGTAGAACTTGTTCGCCACCCCTGATATAATACAATTTACTGGAGAGATGAACTGCTCATTAGGAGATGATTGGTATTTTAAAGGTAGGTATGAAATTATTAAAGTATGTACTATAGTTAATTTTACACAATTATGATTAAATATTACATCTTTAAATTTGCTTACATTTCTCTCAACTGGGAGTGGTGCCATGTATGGTCTGTGTTTACAGGCATAAGTTTTGATGAATTTAACTTTTTATAAAAGATCTGTATGTATTTTATGGTAGCAAATAATAAAACAGACTGGCATATACAGGTATTTTGTGTATTCATGACACACCTCACTTTTTCTTTCTTTCTTTCTTTATTTTTTTTTTTTTGCTATTTCTAGTTTACACAGTTCATCTGTTTTGTTTATTTTAAGAGTAGAGGTCTCAGGTGGTACTTGTGGCTCAGTGAGTGAGGTGCTGGCTCCGTATACTGAGGGTGGCGGGTTCAAACCCGGTCCTGGCCAAACTGCAACAACAACAAAAAAATAGCAAGGCGTTGTGGCAGGCGCCTGTAGTCCCAGCTATGCAGGAGGTTGAGGCAAGAGAATCGCCTAAGCCCAGGAGCTGGAGGTTACTGTGAGCTGACGCCATGGCACTGTACCAAAGGCGACAAAATGAGACTCTTTCTCAAAAAAAAAAAAAAAAAGAGTAGAGGTCTCTTGAACTTCTGGCCCCAAGCAATCCTCCTAACTCAGCCTCCCACATAGCTGGGACTACAGACACCCACCACAATGCCCAGCTAATTTTACTATTTTTAGTAGGGACGAGGTCTTGCTCTTGCTCAGACTGGCCTTGAACTCCTGACCGCAGACCTCCTGACTCACCTTCTGAGTAGCTGGGAGTATAACCTGACATAACACTAGCTGCTTTAATTTCAGATTTCATATAATTTTATTATGGAACAGCTCCTTAAATCACCTTTGTGCTTAAACAAACTTATCTAAGATTTACTTTAGAACTTATCTGCACTATGACAAAGGCATTCTGGTATTGGAGTTTATTGAACATGTTACTTTTCATAATTAAAGCTGGCAGACAAATCAGTATTTCATTTCCACTTTAGCATAAAGAATTGAGTCCTAATAAGAAGGAAGACAAACTAATAGTTTAATGAAGTTTAGTGGCCTCATGGCACAATGGTAGCATTATGTATATATTATATGGTAGCATGTCTAACTCCAGAAAGGTTATAGAGTCAAATAGCTTTTTCTTTAGATAGTCAGTAGCAATGGATTTCACTGCAAGACTACCAACTCCTTACACAATACAGTTATTCTGTAAAACTTTCAGGTGTATGAAATCAGTAATATAGTCATTTACTTTAAAATGTGTAAAGATTGGATTTCTGATTTTAGCACTGCAGAAAGCAAGGTGTAAGTTTAGATTCATACAGAATTGCTTTCTCTAAAATACACTTTTCCAGATTAGATGACATTCTTTAATGGGACTTCTGGGCCCACTTATCAAAGTGACTTAGAAATACAGGGAATAGGGAAATTTGTTTCCTTATTCCCAAAAAGTCACCTAGGCATTGAGAATTTTAAGCTTCTGTTCTCCACTAAAAGCAGAGTAGTTCACCAGGCACTGCTGTTTTGGAAATGTAAAGTCTTCTAAAATTCTCCAGGAAAAGGAGAGAAGCTAACTTTAAAATAAACAAGCTGGACTCTGAGGCTGACAAGAGACTTCAAAATTCTCATTATATATTTCAGAGAATAGAATTCAATAAATAACTTTTAATATGTTAACCAACCATTATTTTACCGATCATCTTTTACTTCAGCATAAAATTTTTCCTTTTTCAAAAAATATACTTCAATTAGATTTTTATTTTTATTTTCCTTGTTATATGTTTGTACACTTTTCTTTTTTTTTTGCAGTTTTTGGCCGGGGTTGGGTTGAACCTGCCACCTCCGGCATATGGGGCTGGCACCCTACTCCTTTGAGCCATAGGCACCGCCCTGTCTGTATACTTTTCTAATCATGTTTTAATGTCTTTAAAACATTCATTATTTGTAACTACTGACTTCTTACCAGATAGAGTCCGCATATAATTCCACAACGTGTCTTTATTTGTCCAAAAGTAGTCTCCGTTGCCAACTGAAAGAGTGTATGACCGTTCATCCATAAGCCCGACTTTCCTTCTACTATGTCCTAATGAACATGGCTGACCTTCTAGGCGTACAGAGCTCTTTGACCCACAAACCTTGACAGTCTTTAAGCCAAAAGACTTCATTTTTATCAAACAATTGTCTTTAGGTTTGAACTAAGTAGAAAAGAAATCCACTACTTTTTCAAAACTGAAAAACTAACCTTTTCAGTCAGTTAACTGAAAGCACAGATGCCTTCCAATATAGAATGTTAACAATTCAAATATGATTGGAGGATGACTACAAGCTATGCCTATCAAAACTTAGCTCCAATAATGTTCAAGATTTTTCCACAGAAAAGAAAAATGTTAAAAGGCTCAAGGAGGCTTGGCACCTGTAGCTCAGCAGCTAGAGCACCAGCCACATGCACTGGGGCTGGTGGGTTCAAACCAGACCAGGCCTGCCAAACAACAATGACAGCTACAACCAAAAAATAGCCAGGCATGGTGGCAGAAGCCTATAGTCCCAGCAACTTGAGAGACTGAGGCAAGAGAATCGCCTAAGCCCAAGAGTTGGAGGTTGTTGTGAGCTATGATGCCAAAGCACTCTACCGAGGGTGACATAATAAGACTCTGTCCCCCCCCCCCAAAAAAAAAGACCTAAGTAAATCAAGTGCTGTGGTTACAAAATAATAATGTGCCTTTGTGAAAGAATGTTTGAAAAAGAAGGATATCATTTCAAAGAAAAATAATTAAGACTCACTAAAGTCACCATATATAGGTGAGGTTAACACACCTCACACACAGTTTCTATCACCTGAACAAATATACCTGACTTATCAAACTTACATATAAATGGCTGATTTCTACACAGCTCAAAAGAAATAACAAGTGACCTGATGGACCTATCTTCTACCAAGAAATATTCTTTCATGTTCCCTCCATTTTAGGCTGAATATGAGGAACTGGAGAAATGGGAGAGCACAGATCCAGGGGTTCTCAAACTGTGGCCCGCGGGCCACATGGCACGGTGTGATTGTATTTGTTCCCATTTTGTTTTTTTACTTCAAAATAAGATATGTGCAGTGTGCATAGGAATTTGTTCATAGTTTTTTTTTTAAATTATAGTCCGCCCCTCCAATGGTCTGAGTGACTGTGAACTGGCCCCGTTTAAAAAGTTTGAGGACCCCTGGAATAAGCCATTTCAAACTCAGCTAAGTCAATGTGAGTTTCTGCAGGCACAGAAAAAGTCTACAAAAACATCAAACTTGGTACTAGTTACTTGGAGAGAGAAACCAGCTGGGGTGATAGAAAACTCATACTTTTAATTGTATATACTTAATAATAAAATATATGGCTATTTAAAATAACAAAAATAATCTTGGTTTAAAATTGTCCCATGGGCTTGGTGGGCATAGCACAGTGGTTATGGCGCCTGCCACATACACTGAGGATGGCAGGTTCGAACCCAGCCTAGACCTGCTAAACAACAATGACAACTGCAACAATAAATAACTGGGCATTATGGCAGGTGCCTATAGTCCCAGCTACTTGGGAGGCTGAGACAAGAGAATCGCTTAAGTCCAAGAGTTGAAGGTTGCTGTGAGCTGTGATGTCACAGAACTCTACCAAGGGCGACATAGTGAGACTGTCTCAAATAAATAAACAAACAAATAAATAAAATAGTCCCATGTATTTGTTCTTCCTATAGTTCTTGTGATGATCTGGGTTAAAATTTTAAAACCATCTTTAAGTACCCTTTGCTACTCATCTGGCCCTATACTCCCCCCTTTTGTAATGTAATCAACCCTTTTCTATTAACGCTACCACTACTATCCTCATAGTCCAATTCTCAAGAGAATTTCAAATCTAGGATTTTGTGACCAAACTCCAGCTACTCTCTCTGTTCACATAACCATCAAAAAGGTCAAAAGCTCATCCTAAAACACTGTGGTATTTCCTTAGCCAAAATATTACTGTTTCACAGTGCTTTTCTATGTTATATAGGAATACAAACCTTGTGAATCTTCTACAGCCCCTTTCAAGCCTTGCTTTTGGTTGCTGTCCCTTTACTGTGGGACACCTCTCTCTTTAGGATTTGGTTGAAATAGGATTCAGTGTGTAGGATCTACTGGCAGATCCACTACTGGGAAGACATGCAACCCAGAAGCACAGGTAAATTAGCTCCCCATGGGATGAGTCTTAACAATGGGAAGTAGGAAATGGGAGAAAGCTGGACAGGTGAATCATCCCTGCTTTCTCTTTCTTATGCTACTATGGAGTTTCTCTTTCAAACCCTTCCAGCTTTTCCTACTTTTGCACTCACTCCATCCCCTTCCTCTGCAAATGCAAAGACACACACACACAGACACAAAACAAAAAACAAAAAACCCTTCCAGAAAAATCCCACATGTAAGTGACCTGCTATGTCTCTTCACAGCTCAAAATCAAGCAGAAGCCAAGGATGTAAATTATTGCATTTTTCTTTGCCTTCATTCCATCTCTCCCTCATTTTAATTGAAAAGTTACTCCCTTAATTGGGTTCTGCTTCCTGGAGGATGTCGACTAAAATATACACCTTACCTCAACTGAGCTTCACAAGCTATAACCCTTCAAGGTAAATAAGAGAGCTATTAGGATCCCCATTTTAGGCCAGATGAGGTGGCTCATGCTTATAATCCTAGCACTGGAAGGCAAAGCAGATGGTTCTCCTGAGAGTTAGATTGGGAGTTAGAACCAGTGTGAGCAAGAACAAGACCCCATCTCTACTAACAATAGAAAAACTGGCCCGGTGTGATGGCAGTGGGTACCTGTAGTACCAGCTATGGGGGAGGCTGAGGTAGAGGATCTTTTGAGCCCAAGAAGAATTTGAGGTTGCTGGGAGCTATGATGACATGGCATTCTACCCAGGGTTACAGAGTGAAACTCTCTCTCAAATAAAAAAGGACTCCCATTTTCTAAATTGAAAAAACTGAGGGTCAATGTCTCTTTCCCAAGAAGAACAGCTTTCTGCTTACCTATACTATACCCTGCCACCAAAGTCTGCCACTTTTTGTTTCTAAACATTTCTTTCTTTCTTTCTTTCTTTTTTTTTTTTTTTTTGTTGCCTTGGGAGGAGTGCAATGGCATCATTGCTCACAGCAACCTCAAACTATTGGGCTCAAGCTATCCTTCTACCTCAGCCTCCCAGGTAGCTGGGATTATAGGTGCCAGCCACAATGCCCAGCTGATTTTTCTACTTTTAGTAGGGAAAAGATCTTGCTCTTACTCAGGCCTCGGCCCTCCTAAAGTGTGAGGATTATAGGGGCAAGGCACCATGCTTGGGCAGCTTCTAAACATTTCTCACATTTGCCTCTCTTCTCCATCCTACCACAACCCTAAAATAATATTAGCCAGCACTTTTCAAAAATCAGGGCCTAAGATTATCTCATTTGAATCCATACCAGACCTCTGAGATAGATCCTATTCTCATTCTACACACATCAGGAAAGCTGATGCTTAAAAAAAGCCTTCTTAAAATTTGCCCAAGGTCACACAAATATCAAGTGGCACAGTTCGGTTGAAGCCAGGCTAATTGCAAACCCATATTTCTAATTCTTCATCATGTCTCACCTGGCTCAGTTAAAACATAAACCAGGGCTGGGCACATGACTCACATCTGTAATCCTACCACTTTGGGAGACTGAGGTAAAAGGATACCTTGAGGCTGGAAGTTTGAAACCAGCCTGAGCAACTTAGTGAGACCCAACTCTATTAAGTTAAAAAGAAAAAAGGACAGCGCCTGTGGCTCAAAGGAGTAGGGCACTGGCCCCATATGCCAGCCCCAGCCAAAAACAGCAAAAAAAAAAAAAAAAAAATTAGCTGGGCATGGTGTCACCCATCTGTAGTCTCAGCTATTTGGGAGGCTGAGGTGGAAGGACTGCTTGAGTCCAGGAGTTCAAGGATGAGTAAACAACGATACCACTGCACTCTGATGTGGGCAACAGGGTGAGACCCTGTCTCAAACAAATAAATGAAAAAACCCACCCTTGCTTTCAGTTGTCCTCTTACTCATTTTTCTTTTCTTCAAAGTATTTAGGATACTTTTAAATTACATTTATTTGTTATTTTGCTGATATGTTTATCTGTCTTTTATACTACATAGTAAGTTCTGTAAAGATAAGAGATTTATGTGATTCCCTGCCCAGTGCCTAAAACAGTGCCCAGCAAAGCCAGCCATTGGTGAATATTTACTGAATAAATTAGTATCACCACATTTGCAAGTCTTAGGTGGTAGCTGGGTTTCCACTTTTTTTTTTTTTTTTTTAAAGACAAGAGTCTCACTCTGTTGCTACAGCTACAGTGCAGGTGGGTCACCACAGCTCACAGCAATCTCAAACTGCTAGGCTCAAGTGATTCTCCTGTCTCAGCCTCCTGAGTAGCTGAGACTACAGCTGCACACCACTATTTTTTGTAAAGACAGAGTCTTGCTCTTGCTCAGGCTGGTCTTGAATTTCTGGCCTTAACCAATTCTCCTACCTTGGCCTCCCAAAGTGCTAGGACTACAGATGAGAGCATAGTGCCTGCCCTGAGCTTCCAGTCTTGCTTCTTTTAAAACCATCCTCTACTACAGTGAACATCTTAGAAATAAGAAGTGCTGCAGTGAGGAGAATGGGCTGGATTCAAGAGACAAATATCAGTTAGAAGCCCACTTAATGTGAAATAAATCATATTAAGAGACAAAGGTCAAGGCCTGTGTAGTGGCTTGCACCTATAATTCCAGGTACTCAGGAGGCTGAGGCTAGAGGATCACCTGAGGCCAAGAGTTTTTGATCAGCCTGGGCAACATATCAAGACCCAAACTCTAAAAAAATAAAAATAAAAAAATTAGCCAGGCATATGCCAGGCAGAGTGGCATGTACCTGTAGTCCCAGCTACTCAGAAGGCCAAAGTAGAAGGATGAACCCAGGAGTTCAAGGCTGTAGTGAGTTATAACCATGCCACTGCACACTAGCCTGGAGCAACAGAGATCCCATCTCTAAAAACAAACAAACAAACAAAAACTAATAATTAAAAAAAGAGAGACAAAGGCCAGAAAACCAGCAGCTGAAACAGAGATGGAGGGAAGCAGAGAGATTCACGAGAGCCACACTAAGATTGATAAAACTCAACCTTATATCTAGTTACCTATGACTTGGCTTATAAACTTAAACCTATCAAAGAAACAGTCTCCTAATCGCTTTGGACCTTATTCTTCAATTATACATTATTATTAATACATAGCTGTTACCAAAGAGGAATTCAACTATGATAGGTCTGCCTCCTTCAACAGACTTCAGGGCAGGTCCTCAAAGGTAGGGAGTGTGTCATGACCATTTCTTCAATATCTAAGGCCATGATTGCACTCAACCTTTGTGAAATGAGTACATGAACAGTAGAGAAAAGGCCTTATGAGTAAGGTAGGACTTGAAAACTGAATAGGTGTTAGGTCTAAAAACATGATTCCAGGCAAGTATAATTTGTATGAGCAGGTGGGAACTGTAAAAATAGGGAAGAAAGGCACTGTCCCAAATTAAGAAGATGTTGTCCCTCTGTCCAGCCCTGGACAGGCCATGCTTGTCCCCTGCCACAGTATCCACCTCATCCCACCTCTTGCTTATGGCTTTTCCTTCACTTCATTCAGATCTCTGCTCCAGTATCACCTCAACAGAGGCCTTTTCTGACCAATCTATTTAAAATCTACAGAACACTCTATTACCCACCCCTTTCTAACCCTTTGCTGTTTTTCTTCTTAGATTATTGAACAATTCTATTCCTCTGTACCTGCATTAGGATTGACTCACTTTAATTTCCAAATAAAGTTCATCTGTCAGTCTTTGAGATCAGAATCTATTAAAATCTACAGCATATTGAGATTTTTAAAAAGATTAAGTTCACTGAAAACGTCTAAGTCTTGTTCCTTCCACTAAAACCTGCATGTGGCCAGGCACACTGGTTTCATGCCTGTAATCTCAGCACTTTTTGAGTGAGGAGGGAGGATCACTGAGGCTAGGAGTTCAAGACCAGCTTGGGCAGTATAGCAAGACCTCCATCCCCACAAAAGAAAAATTAGCGGGCGTGGTGGTGCACATCCAGTCTCAGCTACTCAAAAGGTTGAGGCAGAGGAGTTCAAGGCTACAGTGAACTGTGATTGTGCCCCTGCATTCCAGCCTGAGAAACAGAGAAAGACTCTGTCTCTAAAAAACCCCCCAAATCCAGATGCCACAGAGAATATTAATTTTTTTTTAGTAAACATACACTAGAACTTCTCAGACGTGAGCAGGAAAGAATTTTATATTCCTTAATGGTGAAATTCTAGGAATGAGGGCAATCACCAATAAAGAAAAACATTGCTAATCTTGAGGGACTAGAGGAAAATGGGTACCAAACTCAAGATATTAGAGAGCACACACTACACGAAGCAATTTTAAGCCTATTTCAATAAGTAGTTTTCACAAAGTTAATTCCATAAGACGTCGATGACCAGAAGCAGCCTCAAGTGGCCGAAACAGCCCAGATGATTCCCAGCCTGAGCCATGCAACATCAAGGCAGCTGTGCGCTCTGGGGTGACCTTCTCTTGGTCTCCCTTTTCCACTGAGTAGTCGAAAAGTCTGTGAAGCGGAAAAATGAACTGAAACTCTTTACGCAGAAGTTATTATGAAGAGCAGGACAAAGGTGGTCAGTAGCGGCTTCACGCTGCACTTGAGTAAAAAAGTACCCGACCTGGCCCCAAAGACTCTTGTTAGCAGCAGCCGAGGCAGAGGATGGGGGAGAGAAATGCAAGCCCAAATTACAGTCGCCCTCGAGTCCCCACTCCCTAGTCCCCACCGCCTCCGCGCGCCGGGTCCTTTGGTCCGCGCGCGTCCCGCTGCCTCATCGGTCAGGGAGCTGGCACCTCACCTGCAGGCTTGTCTGCAGCCATCTTTCCGCCTCGGTTCGGGTTCTTCCCCGCAGGTGGCGTGGCCCCGACTCCCGCCGCCGGGATGGCCGCTGTCCTGGACCTTGAAGAACAACTCTGTACCCACCCGGCTCCGGGCCCCTGGGTTCCGGCCTGGGGAGTGGGCAGACGGCGGGCTGAGGAAGTGACGAGGACTAGTTCGCGTAGTCTAGCAACAGCAACAGCAACAGCGTCTCCGCCCAAGCAGCACCACAGCCTCCCGCCATACACAGTTTCCGCCCCGCGGCTTCCCGATACTCACTACTTCCGGCGTCCGCAGCCCGTCACGTCTGCAACGCCGGCGTGGGAACGGCGACTGGCCCCGCCCCACGCCGGCGCCCCTCTACGCCCCGCCCCCGGACGGAAATGCTCTAGTTTGAACATCTGAGTGTGTGCGGGTTAGATTCGCAGGGTCTTACGCACCTGTGCTTTGCGTATTCTGCACTTGATCTTAGCCAAAAGGCCGAGAAACGATTGCTTTACGTATTCTGTTTAAAATACCAAAATGTCAGCGCTCTTGTCTCTCCTTTTTTTTACGTAAAATTGCAGTATCACACCTGGCATTTATGTGCTAAGAACTGAGCCTGGCATTTGGCCTGTTCTAGCTGTGATTTCTCACAATCCTGTGAGGGAGGCTTTGTTGAGGTTTCTGTTCTGTAGATTTGCAGATAAGTTGCAAAGATAGCACATAAAATTCTTGTATACTCCTCATCCAGTTTCTCATGTTGTGAACATCTTGTAAATTACTATGTTACCTTGGTCACGTGCAAGAAAAAAGTTTGATGAGTGCAGTATTATTAACTAAATTCCACATCTTATTCAGATTTACTAGTTTTCTGTCAATGTCATTCTTCTGTTGCAGGATCCCGTCCAGGATACCACATTGCATTCATTCGTCGTGTTTTCTTAGGCTACTTTTGGTAGCCTAAGAAACTACTGTGGAGAAACTATGATAGTTTCTATGTAACTACTATGATAGTTTCTCAGATTTTCCTTGTTTTTGATGGCCTTGACAGTTTTGAAGAGTGCTGCTCAGATTTTTTGAAGAATGTACCTCAATTTGGGTTTTTCTCACGATTAGACTGGGGTTATTGGTTTTTAAGAGAAAGAGCACAGAAGTGACTGGCCATTCTCATTATATCAAATCAAGAGTACATGCTATCAAAATGACATAAGCAGTCATAACTGCTTATGTTATGACTGCTTATGTTAATATTGATTACCTCTTTCAGGTAGCAGTTTGCAGGCTTTCTTCATTGTTGAAGTTTACTGCTGTAGGCCAGGTGGAGTGGCTCAGGCCTGTAATCCTAGCACCCTGGGAAGTCAAGAACTGTGGATTGCTTGAGCTCAGATGTTGGAGGCCAACCTGAGTAAGAGTGAAACCCTGTTCTAGGCGTGCCTGTAGTCCCAGCTTCTAGGAAAGCTGAAGCAAGTGGATCACTTGAGTCCAAGAATTCGAGGTTGCTGTAGGCTATGAAGACACTATGGTACTCTACACAGGGCAACAGAATAAGACTCTGTCTCATCCTTCCACACTGTGTTCTGGAAGCGAATCATTAAGTGCAACCCACACTCCAGGGGGAAAAGGGATATTTAAGTCCTTCCCACCTACTACAGAGGGAAGTATGTACATAGACTCTTTTCTCCAAGGGCAATTTGCCTCTTCTCCTCCCTTTAGATGTTTATTCAATAATGTATTTATGTCAGTATAGACTCATGAGTATTTATTTTGTAGTTTGGTTGTAATTCAATTGTACATTATTATTATTATTATTTTAGAGACAGAATCTCACTTTGTTGCCCTCATTAGAGTGCCATGGTGTCACAGGTCATGGCACCATACTCACTGAGCCACAGGCACCGCCCTGGTTGGGAGCATTCTGCAAGCAGAACTATTTTTTATTTTTTTAGTTCTCCTAAAGGAGGACTATTTTTTATTTTTTAAGCCCAGCTGTCAGCAAAGTTATTTTTTACTTTTTTTTTTTTTATTGTGTTAAGACATTTATATTCTACCCTTAGTAGATTTAACATGTACCTTTATAAAACGCACCGTAGGTGTGGTCCCACCTATTACCCTCCCTCCACCCATCCTCTCCCCTCCCAAACCCTCCCCCTCCTCTTTCCCCTTCATCTTGGGCTGTAGTTGGATTATAGCTTTCATATGGAAGTGTGGGTGCTTATAAATTATTTTCACAGTAGGGCTGAATACATTGGATACTTTTTCTTCCATTCTTGAGATACTTTGCTAAGAAGAATATGTTCCAGCTTCATCCATGTAAACATGAAAAGGTAAAGTCTCCATCTATTTTAAGGTAGCATAATATTCCATGGTGTACATATACCGCAATTTTTTAATCCATTCATAGGTCGATGGGCACTTGGGCTTCTTCCATGAATTAGCAAGTAGGAATTGGGCTGCAATAAACATTCTGGTGCAAATATCTTTGTTATAATGTGATATTTTGTCCTCTGGATATATACCTTATAGAGGAATTGAAGGATCGAATGGCAGGTCTATTTTTAGATCCCTGAGTGTTCTCCAAACTTCTTTCCAAAAGGAACATATTAGTTTGCATTTTCACCAGCAGTGCAGAAGTGTTCCCTTTTCACCACATCCACTCCAACATCTCTGGCCTTGGAATTTTGTGATATAGGCTAATCTTACTGGAGTTAGATGATATCTCAAAGTAGTTTTGATTTGCATTTCTCTGATGATTAAG
>CAUYPK010085969.1:0-12460 GCA_963574355.1 Loris lydekkerianus | reverse complement strand
AATGGTATATGTGAAACTTAGTAAATGTGGAATGTAAATGTCTTAACACAATAACTGTGAAATTGCCAGGAAGGCTATGTTAACCAGTGTGATATAAACATTTCCACTGGTCGGTGAAACTAGTGTATGATGCCCCATGATTATATCAATGTACACAGCTATTACTTAATAAAATAAATAAATAAATAAAAAATAAAATGTTGTGCTACCAATTTCCCAGCCAAGGAAATTGGTTATGTACTTTAAAAATAAAGTTAGTAAAAGTAGGTGGAAAAACTCATCTAAACAAATATTGAACTTTCGTTGATAATATGTATGCTGGTGTAGTTCGCTTAAGTATACTCATCTCTGCACCTTGCCCTCAAAATTTATCAAAAAATAAGATGTTTTAATGAGCACACAGATATATGATAAAGCAAATATAATAAAATATTATTGTATTATATAAATAAATATATCTAGTTTATTTATTATATTATATAAAAATATATAATATATATTATATCACAAAAAATAATCAGCAGGTAAAAGATAAATCCTGGCAACATGAAAAACATTCCAGAGCAACACTATAAAGGACTATGAAGAAACTACTGCAAAGAATTTCACCTATAAGGAAATGTTAAAAAGGACAGAAAGGGAATTTATAATACAGATGATGAAAACAATGAAGAAAATGATGGAAACAATGATGAAAACGACTGATAAAGTGGAAGACAACCAAAAGGAAATTCAAAAAAAAAAATGAAATAAGAGACAAATTATGTGAAGAATATTAAAAAAATATAGCAGAGCTGAAGGAACAGAAGCAGTCAATTAGAGAACTTAAAGATGCAATAGAAAGTAGCAACAACAGATTAGAAAATACAGAAAAAAGAATCTCAGAGGTACAGGACAAAGCTTTTGAGATAACTAAGATAGTTAAACAGGTAGAAAAGAAGAGAGAGAAAGCAGAATGTTCACTGACAAAATTACGAGGCTTTATGAATCAGTCAAATATACCAGTTATATGTATCCCAGAAGGGGAAGAACAATGCCCCAGGCAAATAGAAGTCACACTAGAGAATATTATAAATTAGAATTAAACAAATATCACCAAATATTCTTCTTTTCAGAGTGATATCAAACCCCAAGTCACCTCAACTCTAACAGAGCTTCTCCAAAACACACTGTGATGAACCTGTCCAAAGTCAAGACAAAAGAAAAGATTCTCCAAGCTGCCAGGAGTAAGCACCAGTTAACCTACAGGGGCAAATCCATCGGGGTGACTGCAGACTTTTCTAATGAAACTTTCCAAGCAAAAAGACAATTGTCATCTACTTTAATCTACTTAAACAGAAAAAATTTCAGTCCAGAATTCTATATCTTGCAAAGCTAAGTTTTAAAGTCGACACAGAAATCAAATCATTTACTGATATACAAACATTGAAGAATTTCACTACAATAAGACTAATTTTATAGCAAATACTTCAACCTGTTCTACACACTGACCATCATAATGGATAAACAGCAAAGTAAGAACTCAGAAATTAAAGGACAAAACCTAAGTTTCACAATGATGCAAAAGAGAAACCTAAGCAATGGAATTTTACAAAGTAAAATGAATAGAACACTACCACACTTATCAATTAACTCAATAAATATAAACGACTTTAATTCCCCACTAAGTAGGCATAGATTGGCAGATTGAATTAAAAACCACAAGCCATACATTTGTTGTCTGCAGAAAACACACCTAGATTCAACAGACAAATTAAAACTCCAAGTTAATGATTGGAAAACAATTTTTCAGGTGAACAGAATTCAGAAAAGAGAAGTTGTGATCTGATCTTCACGTACATGTGCATTTAAAGCAATTAAAGTAAAACAAACAAACAAACAAACAAACAAAAAAAAAACACTTATGGTCACTATATATTGGTGAAAGGAAAAATACAGTAAGAATACTACAAACATTTATGCACCCAAATTAAATGCTCCCAGATTCTTAGAAGAATTACAAATATTTATGCACCCAAATTAAATGCTCCCAGATTCTTAGAAGATAAATGACTAAGTCTGAGCAATATGATATCCTATAACACTATACTAATACGGAACTTTAACACTCCTCTTACATAGCTGGAAAGATCCTCTAAACATAAATTAAACAAAGATTTAAGGTACTTAAATGAGAGCATAGAAAAACTGTGCTTTGTAGATGCATATAGAACACTTCATCCCAAAGATAAAAAATATACATTTTTTCTCATCATCCCATGAAACATTCTCCAAAATTGATTATACCCTATGACAAAAAATAAAGCCTTAATATAATCAAAAAAATTGAAATAATACTTTGCATCTTCTCAGACCATAAGGAACTCAGGGCGAAACTCAAATCCAACAAAAACATTCAACCCCCACAAAGGCATGGAAATTAAGCAAACTTATGCTAATGAAAATGGGTGAAGGAAGATATAAAAGAGAAAATTATTAACTACCTTGAGCACCAAAGTAATGAAGACACAAGCTATGAAAACCTGTGAAATACTGCAAAAGCAGTTCTCAGAGGAAAATTTATTGCTTTACATGCATACAATTGAAAAACAGATAGCACATCAACAAACTCACAAGCCATCTAATGGAATTGAAAAAAGAACAATCCAAGTGTAAACCCAGCAGAAGAAAAGAAATATCCAAAATTAAATCAGAGATCAATAAAATTGAAAACAAAAGAATCATTCAGAAAATTAATGAAAAAAAGTATTAGAGTTTTGAAAAGCAAATAAAATAAAAAAACCTTTGGGAAGACTAAACAAAAATAGAAAAATAAAATCTCTAGTAAGCTCAATCAGAAATGATAAAGGGGAACTAACAAATGATGCCATATAGATACAAGAAATCGTCTCTGAATACTACCAGAAACTCTATTTCCAGAAATTTGACAAAGTGAAGAAAATAGATCAACAATTGAAATCAAACTGTCTCCTTAGACTTAGCCATGAAGAAATAGAGCTTCTGAACAGTCCAATTTTAAGCACTGAGATTGAAGAAACAATAAAAAAATCTTCTAACAACAGCAAATAAGTCATTACGACTTCACACCAGAATTCTATCAAAGATTTAAGGAAGAACTTATTGCTGTACTGCCAAAATTATTCCAAAAAATTGAGGATGAAGAACTCTTCCACAACACATTCTATAAAGCAAACATGACCTTGGTATCAAAACCAGGAAAATACTCAACTAAAAAGGATAATTTTAGACCAATTTCACTAATGAATATAAATGCAAATATTCTAAAAAAAAAAAAATTCTAGCCAATAGATTACACCCTATCATTCAAAAAATTATACATCATGATCAAGTAGGTTTTAGCCCAGGGGTACAATAATGTTTTAACATACACAAGTCCATAAATGTTATCCACCATGTTAACAGAAGAAAAAATAAAGACCATTTGATCCTCTCAATATATGCAGAAAAAGCATTTGATAAAATCCAGCATTCTTTTCTAATTAGAAAATTGACAAGTATAGTCATAGGTGGCACATTTTTGAAACTGATCCAAAATGTCTATGACAAATCCACATCTAATATTTTACTGAATAGAATAAAACTAAAAGCTTTTCCTCTTAGAATTTGAACAGACAAGGTTGTCCTCTGTCACCATTACTATTCAAATTAGTGCTGGAAGTTATAGCCAGTACAATTACCCAAGACAGGGAAATAAAGAGCATCCAAATGGGAGCAAAGGAGGCCAAACTCTCCTGCTTTGCTGATGATATAATCTTATACTTAGAGATTCTCAAAGACTCAACCACAGGACTCCTGGAAGTCATCAAAAAATACAATAATGTCTCAAGACATAAAATCAATTTTCACAAGTCAGTTGCCTTTGTGTATGGCAATAACAGTCAAGATGAGAGGCTATTTAAGGACACAATTTCCTTCACTATAGCTTCCAGGAAAATAAAATACATAGAAATATACCTAACAAAAGAGGTGAAAAACCTCAACTACAAAAAAATGAAACCCTAAGAAAGGCAATAGCAAATAAATTTAATAATTGGAAGAGCATACCATGCTCATGGCTGGGAAGAATCAACATTGTTAAAATATCCATACTTCCCAAAGCAATCTACAGATTCAATGCCATCTTTATAAAATACCAACATCCTATTTTCTAGACTTGAAAAAATGATTCTGCATTTTCATGGAACCTGAATATATATATATATATATATATATATATATATATATATATATATGTATATATATATATATATATATATATATATATATGGCAGTTCTTAGTAATATACCGGATATTAGGCTGTAATGCAAAGCCATAGTGGTCAAGACATCATGATACTGGCACAGAAACAGACATTCCAAAAGACATTTGGAATTGAATAGAAAACCAGGGAATGACACTAACATCTTAGAACCACCTAATCTTTGATAAACAAATCACGAACATACCTTGGATAAAAGACTCTCTATTCAATAAATGGTGCTTGGAGAACTGGATATTAACAAGTAAAAGACTAAAGCTGCATCTACACATTTCCCCACTTACAAAAATTGTGCAAGATGAATAAAGGATTTAAATGTAAGGCATGAAATGATAAAAATCTTCAAAGAAAGCATAGGAAAAACACTCAAACATATCAGCCTGGGGAAAAACTTCATGAAGATGACTTCCATAAAAATTGCAATAACAACAAAAGTAAACAACTGGAACTAATTAAACTGAAAAGCTTCTGTACAGCAAAGGAGACAACAATTAAAGCAAATAGACAACTTACACAATGAAAAAGACAGTTGCATATTTTGAAACAGACAAAAGCTTAAAACTAGGATCTATAGAGAACTCAAATTAATCTTCATGATAAAAGCCAACAATTCCATATATCAATGGGCAAGAAACATGAATAAAAACTTGTCTAAAGAAGACAGACAATTGGCCAAAAAAAAATAAGAATGTACCATCACTAATTATTTAAAAAATGCAAATCAAAATCACCATGAGATACCATCCAACCCCAGCAAGAATGGCCACATAATAAAATCTGAAAACTGAAGATGCTGGCATGGATGTAAAGAGAAGGAACCACTTTATACTGCTGCTGGGACTGCAAACTAATACAGTCTTTTTGGAAGGAAGTATGAAATACCCTCATAGAATGCAAGCTAGACCTCCCATTTGATCCTGCAATCGCCTTACATCCCATTTCTTTCTGGGCATCTTCCCAGAAAGAAAAAAAAAATCATTTTATCTTAAGGGCACTTGCACTAGACTATTGATTGCAGCTCAGTTTACAATCATCAAAATGTGGAAATAGCCTAAATGCCTACCAATCCAGAAATGGATTGGTAAGTGTGGTACATGTACACCCTGGAATACTTTTTGTCCATTTTTTAAAAAGGGAGACTTCTTCCAGGGGATGAAGGGGAAGATCAAGAACCTCACATGAAAAAACTTGGAAATGAAGAAGAAGCTATCATCCCAGTCATCTCTGAAGCGGCACACCTGCCTGAAAAATCTCAGCCTAATGAGGGATTAGCAGGAGATCGAGTTTTTTTATTTTTTTTATTTTTTTAAGGAGACTTTACACCCTTTTTATTAACCTGCATGGAGGTGGAACACATTATTTTTAGTAAAGCATCACAAGAATGCAGAAGCATCAATCCTATGTACTCAATTCTGATAGGAGAAAAATTAATGACAATTAATAAAATGGTGGGGGTGGGAGAAGGGGAGAGCAGAGAGAGAAAGAACAAAAGAGTGGTGAAGGAAAGAAAGAGCAGAGAAAAAGGAGGGACGGGTGGGGTCTTAGTGTGTGCCACACCTTTTTGGGGCATGACACAATTTTAAGAGGGACTTTACCTAACAAATGCAATAAGTGTTACCTTGTTTTTTGTACCCTCAATGAATCCCCAACAATTAAATAAAGAGAGAGAGAATGGAAAGAGAGGAAGGTAACAACTTAATGGGACCTCTTAAACAACTGGAAAAGGAGGAACATTCTGATGTCAAACCCATCAGAAGAAAATAAATAACCAAAATTAGAGTAGAAATTAGTGAAATTGAAAACAAAAGGATTATACAACAAATCAATAAATCAAACAGTTGGTTTTTTGAAAAGATCAATAAAATAGATAAACCTTTGGCTAACAGAATCAAGAAAAAAAGAGAAAAATCTCTAATTTTATCAATCAGAAATGGTAAAGACAAAATAACAACAGACTCCTCAGAAAGTCAAAAAATTCTTAATGAATATTTCAAGAAAGTCTATTCTCAGGAATATAAACATTTGAAGTACTGGTCAGTACTTGGAGCACGTCACCTTTCTAAACTTAACCAGAATGAAGTGGGAATGTTGAATAAGCCTATAAAAAGTTGTGAAACAGCATCAACCATACAAAATTTGCCTAAAATGAAAAGTCTGGGACAAGATGACTTCACATCAGAATTCCACCAAAACTTTAAAGAGGAACTAATACCTATATTACTTAACCTTTTTTAAAATATAGAAACAGAAGGAATACTACCCAAAACATTGTATGAACCAAACATCACCTTGATCCACAAATCAGGAAAAGATTCAAAAAGAAAAAAAAAATTATAAACCAATATCACTAATGAATATTCATGCAAATATATTCCACAAGACACTAGAAACAAAATCCAGCAACACATCAAAAAAAGTATACACCGTATCTAAGTGGGGTTTTTCCCAGAGTCTCAACCCTGGTTTAATATACATAAATCTATAAATATAATTTATCACATAAACAAAATAAAAAACAAAGATCATATAATTTTCTCAATTGATGCGGAGAGAGATTTTGACAATATCCAGCATCCTTTCATGCTCAGAAAAAAAACTTAAGAAAATGAGTATAAAAGGGGTATTTCTTAAACTAATAGAGACCATCTACAGCAAATCCAGAGCCAATATCATATTGAATGGAATTAAATTAAAATCATTTCTATGCAGATCAGAAACAAGGCAAGGTTGCCAATTACATTCACTGCTTTTCACCATTGTAATGAAAGTCTTAGCCATTGTGATAAGGCACAATGTGATAAGGCACAAAAAGGTGATCTATGATATCCATATAGGTTCAGTAGAGATAAAAATTTCACTCTTTGCAGATGATATGATTGTATATCTGGAGAACACCAGAGATTCTACTACAAAACTCTTAGAAATTATCAAGGAATACAGCAGCGTCTCAGGTTACAAAATCAACACTCATAAATCTGTAGCGTTTATATATAACAACAATAGTCAAGGTGAAAAAGCAAGGACTCTATTTCTTTCACAGTAGTGCCAAAGAAGAAGAAATATTTGGGGATTTATCTAACAAAAGATGTAAAAGATCTCTGTGAAGACAACTATGAAACTCTATGAAAATAAATAGCTGAAGATGTTAACAAATGAAAAAACATACCATGCTCATGGCTGGGAAGAATCAACATAGTTAAATTTTCTTACTACCCAAAGCAATATACAATTTTAATGCAATTTTTATCAAACCTCCACTGTCATACTTTAAAGAGCTTGAAAAAATAATACTTCATTTTATATGTAATCAGAAAAAAAACTTGAATAGCCAAAATATTAGTCATAAATAAACACAAACGAGAAGGAATCACACTATAAATCATATTGTAGTATAAACAATAGTGATGAAAATTGCATGATACTGGCACAAAAACAGAGAGGTAGATATATGAAATAGAATAGAGAACCAAAAGATGAACCTAGCTACTTACCATGATTTGATCTTTGACAAGCCATTAGAAAACACTCAGTGAGAAAAATATTTCCTATTTAACAAATGGTGCTGGGTGAACTGGCTGAAGACCTGTAGAAACCTAAAACTAGACCCACACCTTTCACCATTAACTAAGATAGACTCTCACTGAATTAAAGATTTAAACTTAAGATATGAAACTAAAAATGTACTATAAGAAAGTGCAGGAAAAGCACTTAAAGAAATTTGCCTTGGGTGAATTTTTTATAAGAAGGGCCCCCTGAGCAGTTAAAGCAACACCAAAAATATACTACTTGGACATGATCAAAATAAAAAGCTTCTGCACAACCAAGAACATTAAGCAAGCAGACAGCCTTTAGAGTGGGAGAAGATATTTGTAGGTTATGTCCCTGACAAAGGTTTAATAACCAGAATCCACAGAGAATGTAAACATATTAACAAGAAAGAATAAGGCATTCTATCTCAGGTTTGGCAAGAGACTTGAAGAAGACAGGCACATGGTCTATAGACACATGAAAATTTGCTCATCATCTTTAATCATCAGAGAAATGCAAAATAAAACCAGTTTGAGATATCATCTAACAGCAGTGATATTAGCCCAAACCACAAAATCTCAAAACCATAGATTTTAGTGGGGATGTTAAAAAAAAAATAATAAATAATAATAATAATTTTGCACTGCTAGTGGAAATGCAAACTAATATTTTCCTTTTTGAAAGATATTTGGAGGGAGGGAGACAAGATGGTGGACTGAAGCCAGCTTTCCCCAGAAGCTCCCGTCCAGAAGGAGAGTTAAGGGACAAAAATTTAGTGAGCAACCTGGTGGATTTGAGCTGCACCAACAGAGAATGTTGAAGAACGCACATCAACACTGCTGAGGCAAGCAGCAATCACAAGGATGCAAACTAAAGGTACAAAATCCATTAACCAAGTGTATGGGAGTCCTCCCTCCCCCATGAGAGCAGCTCAAGAGCTCCACAAACAAACAAACGAGAAGAAATTAAAGGCCCTCCCAATACACTTTATAAGAGAGACCTTCTAAAAACTGTACCTACCTCCCCTACCAGGGTGCCATGGTGTACTCCTACTTGGCATAAAACTATATGAAACTGTACATATTCTTTCCCGGCAACTCTGAACTCCCATCACTTCCCTCCACTCACACTGAAGTTTGGAGGCCTGACCCAAAGGAGTTCAGATTCTTGGGTGATTTCTCAAGGGGAGTGGACAGTGCCCGAGCTGTGGCTGGTCAGCGCTGACTCTGAGGCATGTGAGTGAGGAAAGGGCATTCAGCAGAGGGGAAGTCATGCCAGGACGGCACTTCCCTGAGGCATGGTGCAGCAACCCTCCTTGGGCAGCAATACAGCCAGGCATAAAACTGAGTAAAACTGTATCTTCCCCATTTGCAGAGCTGAGTTTCCACCACTCACCCCCACTCTCACTCAAGGGTCTGGGAGCCTGCCCCCCAGGAGTCTATATTCTTGGATGATTTCTCATGGAGTGTGGACAGTGCCTGAGCTGCGCTGTCTCTGGGGCACAAAAGCCAGGAGAGGATGGTTGGCTAGAACGGAACTATTCCAGAGCAGCAGTTCCCTGATACGCGGAACAATGGCTGTCTTTTGGCAGTGGTGAGACCAGGTATAAAACTGTGTAGAACTGTGTGTGGTCACTATTCTACAGCTCTGGGTCCCAGCACTCTCCTTACCCCTCACTCTCAGATCTGGAGGCCTGTGCCCCAGGAGTCCAAATTTTGGGATGATCTCTTGAGGGATGCGGATGGAGCATAAACTGCGGCTGGTCAGTGCTGACTCTGGGTCGCAGGACCCAGGAGAGAAGGGTCGGCTGAGTGCCCCCACCAGAGGGGCAGTTCTGGTAGGTGGATCACCAGCCTTTTTTTTTTTTTTTTTTAACAGCAAAATGGCTCACTTCTGTATATTCTGAAGTCACATCCCCTGTCTCCCTCGGCAACCAGAGGAGGCCACCTGTGAGTAAAGAATTTGCTTGACACTGCTCATAAATGTGGGAAGCTTCCAGTGTGGGGCCAACTCAGAAATTTAACCTAATACAAACCTCCAGCAGCAAAGACATTTGGACACCTTGTCTTCTGCAGGTGATTTTAGCAGAAACAAAGACAGAATCCAGCAAAGTTGTTCTGTTCTTTTCTGTTATCAACATTAATCAGGAGTGGGGCTAAGATTGAGTGAACACCCCACTCCCCCCCACCTTCATCAAGCCCTTGAGGATGTCAGGCCTCACCTCCTCCTGCTAGATAGTGGCAGACTGCAGAGGCCTGGCAGATTTCCTTGTGATTCAGGCAGGTGCCTGAATCAGTATCTGTTAACTGGGTCTGGCAGATTTTTTTTGGAATTCACACGGGTGCCTGAATCAGTATCTGTTCACTACAGTCAACTGGGTCAGCCATTGGCAGAGAAATTAATGACTGGGTCTGACAGAGGGGTAAGGTGTGGAAGAAGGCATCAACCTTCCCAGCCTGATCTATTTGCTAGGTGGCTCCTCCTGACTCCACACAGCACTGGGGTAAGCCATATCAGAGTAGTCCTTAGACCCCTGTGATCCAGATCCCAGAGGCCTTTTGAACTCTCCCACCTGAGACAGGTGCTGATTGAGACAAATGATTTGGACCTTTTGAACTTAACCAATAAACAGGACTTTTCAGGTGGTGCCCTGAAAGTGCGGTTGTAGAAAGGTTTTCCAATTGGTGCCAGAGGTGAGCGGGTGGGATGACTTAATTGCTCATTTTTCCACACAGCTGAGACTTCAACCCACAGTAAATGTTATACTAGGGTCAAACAGAAACCAGCTGAAAACAAGACACAACCGCTTAGCCACACCACACCAAAGAAAATCCAAGTGTCTTAGGCCATTACACTGTACGGGCCCTTAATAAAGCCTTAATAAAAATAACCATGGGGGCAGAATTAGCAGAAAAACTCCGGTAACATAAATAATAAGAATAGATCACTCCCCCCCCCAAGAAAAGATATGGCAGATGTAATTGAAGATCCCATGCATAACAAACTGGCTGAGATGTCAGAAATCAAATTCAGAATTTGGATTTCAGACAAGATTAATAAAATGGAATTTGGAATTCGATGCAAAATTTAAAAGTTGTCTCAAGATTTTAACAAATTTAAAGACAAAATCACCAGACTTAATCACACAAAAGTAAAAATTTGCAGCCCTCAAAGATATGAAAAATACAGTAGAATCCCTAACAACAGAATGGAGCAAGCTGAAGAACAGATTTCTGACATTGAGGATAAAGCCTTTGAACGCTCCCAAACTCTCAAAGAGAAGGAGAAATGAACAGCAAAAAAAAATCGTTTTCTCTGTGAGCTCTGGGATAATTCGAAAAAGACGAATATATGAATAATTGAAATTTCTAAAAATGATGAAGTGCATTCACTGGGCACAGAGGCCCTTTGGCATGAAATTATGAAAGAAAATTTTTCAGACATGCTGCCTAGAGAATCTGAAATTTAGATAGACAGCTTCAGAACCCCTGCACAATTCAACCCCAATAAGTCATCCCCCAGCCATATCATAATTAACTTCACTAAAGTTAATATAAAGGAAAATATTCTCAAAGCTTCCAGGAGAAAGAAAACCATTACATGCAAAGGGAAAAATATTAGAATGACTGCAGATCTCTCTGCTGAAACTTTTCAAGCCAGAAGAGGGTGGTCATCGACTTTTAATTTCCTAAAGCAAAAAAAAAAATTTCAACTCAGGATCTTGTATCCAGCTAAACTGAGTTTCATTTATGATGGAGAAATTAAATACTTCAATGATATTTATATGTTGAAAAAATTTGCCATAAGTAAACCAGCACTTAAGGATATTCTCAGACCTATCCTCGATAATGACCAATCCAATTACATACCACAAAAGTAAACTCACTCAGAAACTTTGGATCAAACTCCAACTTCCACACTGGCAAAAAAATTAAAAATGTCCACTGCACTTTTGAAAACTTCGATAACCAAAATTCCACCAGACATATATATTCTACACTAATGTGAATGGCTTAAACTGTCTTCTAAAGAGGTTAGCTGACTGGATACAATAACTCAGGTCAGATATTTGTTGCATACATGAGTCATATCATAACTTAAAAGACAAATACAGACTCATCATGAAAAGATGGTCATCCATATTTCAGGCAAATGGTAATCAGAAAAAACAGGTATTGCAATTGTTGCAATTATATTGCATATACAATAGGCTTTAAACCAACAAAAGTAAGGAAGTACAAGAATGGTCACTTCATATTTTTTAAGGGTAATACTCAATGTGATGAGATTTAAATTATTAATATCTATGCACCCAACCAGAATGCACCTCAATTTGTAAGAGAAACTCTAACTAACATGAGAAAATTGATATCCTTCAGCTCCATAATAGTCGGATATTTCAACACTCCTTTGGCAGTGTTGGATTGATTCTCCAACAAGAAGCTGAGCAAAGAAATTTTAGATTTAAACCTAACCATTCAATATTTAGATTTAACAGACATCTACAGAACATTTTATCCCAACAAAACTGAATAAATATACTTCTCATCAGCCCACAAAACTTACTCCAAAATTGACCACATCTTAGGTCACAAGTCTAACCTCAGTAAATTAAAAAAAAAAAAAAAGAAAGAAACTATTTCTTGCATTTT
>CAUYPK010085966.1:0-11446 GCA_963574355.1 Loris lydekkerianus | reverse complement strand
GGGGAGATGAGGCCTGACAACCTCGGGCACTTGATGGAGGCTGGGGGTGTTCACTCAGTTCCAGCCCTGCCCCTGATTGATGTTACTGACAGAACAGAACAGAACAACTTTGCGGGAATTTGTTTCTGTCCCTGCTAAATTTCCCTGCAGAAGACAAGCTGTTTTGAGTTTCCAGAGCTTGCACCTCAGGCCCTGTCTTTGCTCTTGCAGGTTTGTATTCAGTTACCTGTCTGTTCCAGCCTCCTGTCTTCCTTTGTCTATAGGCTGATGATCCCCTGAGGGCTGGGTGTATCTTAGGCTCAGTGAAGCAGTCCTCTGGGTCAGCCCCGCCCTGGGAACTTCCCGGCTCTGTGCATGCGTTTCTAGTCCCCGCATTCCACCCAGGCTTGTACTGCCTTAGGCAAACCCTTTACTCACAGTTCCTGCGTTTCCATCCCAGATCTGTTCCGTGGTGGTTGCCACCTGAGTAGATGCCTGGCCTCCTCTGGTTGCCCAGGAGACAGGGGATGTGGCTTTGGAATTTCTGGTAGTGAGCCCTGTTATTGCTAAAAGACATCTACTGCTCTGAGCCTCGGGGCACCACCGCTCCGGTGTGGTTCCCTCTCAGCTGACCGTCCTCTCTTCACCTCAGTGCCCCAGAGTCAGCACTGACCAGCTGCAGTTTAGGCACTGTCTACAAACCTTGAGAAATCACCCAAGAATCTGGACTCCTGGGGGACAGACCTCTAGACCTCAGAGTGAGAGTGGAGGAGTGTGCTGGGAGCTTAGAGTTGCAGGTAGAGAATATAAACAGTTTTATGCAGTTTTTTGCCTGACAGGAGAATGCAATGGCACCCTATTTAGAGGAGGTAGGTCCAGGTTTTAGAGGGTCTCTCCTGTGGAGTGTAGTGGGAGGACCTTTAAACTCTGCTCTTTTGTTTGTGGGGCACTCAAATCTGTTCTCATGGGGGAGGGAACTCCTGTCTGCTTGGTGATGGATTTTGTACCTTTTGTTTATATCCTTGTGGTCACAGCTCACCTCAGTGGGATTGATGTGCATTCAACCTTCTCTCTTGGTGCAGCTCAAATCCACCAGGTTACTTGCTAAGTTTCTGTCCTTTAACTCTCCTTCTGGACAGGAGCCTCTGTGGAAAACTGGCTTCAGTCAGCCATCTTGTCTCTGCCCCCCTTATCACTCTTTCAAATGTTTTTTTTTTTTTTTTTACTGCATTATTTATATCATTGTAGTATATATTTGCATGATTATAATAGTATTTTGCTGTTGTTTCAAAATTTATTTTTGTTTACCTATAGATCCATCTGTATGCTAATCCCTGTGGCATATGTAAAGCGTAAAACACTTTGAGAAAAACTAAGAATTTATCCTGATATGATTATAGGGCCATCTGGATGTAATAGGAAGTGTGAGGCTTGACAGCAATCCAAGCGATCTTGTCCTACTAAGAAGTTCTTATGCATCATACACACTGTGTGGAGAAAGTTGAAATGTTTTTTAGGGAAAAAGGTTTGCAGTATTAAATAGTAAAAATAATAGAGAAGCTAGGGGCAATTATTTCAACTTTCCTTAGTTTCTTCATCTTTCTTGAATACCTTGAAAATATTTTCTATTATTATTCTTGTGAATATCACTAAAGTATAACATGAAGTACCTCAAAAATTACCACAATGTATTATAATTATTTGGAAGCTATTTGGTCTATTCAAAATTAAAAAAATTTTTTTTTTCATCTTTCATTGGTTGGCCACTTTCACCTTAAACTGGTTTCTGGTTATTTCCAGTCTTCACTTACCTCAGTGTGAATTTTCATGTTGCACTATGGGAATATAATTTTTTTTTTTTTAATAAAAGGTAACTTACCATCCTGGAGATATCAGGTAATATGTGATATATGCAAGTTGACCAAAAATAATCTTGTATTTCAACATATATTTAGCCCTAAAGACTTCAGATAAGGAGTTGTAAGACTATAGTAGGTTTCAATAAATTCTCATAGACTAACTTTAGAAAGGAATCAATGATAATGTTATAGATAAATTATTCTCAAGGAAAGCTATAAAATGGGTTGTATTATTAAGATATCAGCATCCACTTGGCATGCAAGATCAATCATTTAGTTTGTAAGGCTGTGGAGCAGACCTTAAATCTGTCTGACATCAAAATCTATACCCTTAGCATATACATTTTATAGCCTGTGCTCTGTGCTGGCACCTCAAGAAACTTTGATACTTTTAGAATATCAGATTTTAGTTCTTTGTTTATAATACTTTATCATGAAAAATATGTATACTACTTCTACACATTTTTGTTAGTTTGAAATACAGTTATTCATTTTCACCTGGCACTAAAACTATTATCTATTGTAAAATTTTTGATTCAAAATATCTGATGTTAAAATTTTACAAAATGTGTTTTAAACAATTTAATGAGCCAAATGTATCAGATCACAGTAGGAAATGTAACCATTCTGGTAGTAAATAATGTATACGAATCATCCTCTTTTGTATTTCTCACACATGGTGTCACAAATCTGCCAAATGAAACTCATGATTGTGTTTTTATTTTTAATTATGTACATAAACTATACATTACAAAAAATTGTCATTTACTTGTTATTTTAAAAATATTTTTCCTTATCTTCCACAATACCTGGAATATGTAAAAGTCATGCTTAGCATAAAAATTCATAGTTTAGTGTCAAAAAGCAAAATAGTCATTAACACATCAGTAACATAGGCTGTGTACATTGCTACATTTTGAGTTTCAATTGAAGGGTTTGAGATGAAATCTCTAAACACGAAATTATTTAATTAGAAAGTCATAGACTTAATTCCTGAATTCTACAGAATGCAAGTAGATGCTGATATGTTCATCAGAGTTAATGATCCGTTCTAAGGGTAAAAAAAAAAGTGGGTATTTAACAGATTTCTAATTTTTTCTTTGATGATATAATTCTAATGGAATACATAATAAAATATACCTATGTTAGATTTTATATAATTATGAAATAGTTTTGTCTTTGAAATAATATCATAATACATGATACATAATAAGCATAATTCTAATATTGTTTCAACTTATTTATAATGTTTTATACAGTTCTTCTGTGTTCACTTCCCAACATCTAAGATGTATTAAGTTTGTGACAGTTTGCCTCAGAGACAGTCTATTGTTTAATTATTAATGTTTTTAAAAGTATTTAATTTTCTCCATGAACCTAATCTTTTCCCCACAGAAGAGACTATTTGCCAACTAACACAATAACTAAGAGGGTGTCGTGCAGGCTATGTTAACCAGTTTGATGAAGATATTTCAGATTGTATATAAAACCAGTACATTTACCCATGATTGCATTAATGAACACAGCTATGATTTAATAATAAAAAAAAGAATTGAAAAAATGCTCATCATCCCTAAATATCAGAGAAATGCTAATAAAAACCACTTTGAGATATCACCTAACTCCAGTGAGAATTTCCCACTTCACCAGGTACCACAGCTGCAGATAACTGGTGCAGGTGCAGACAGAGGGTAACACTTATGTACTGATACAGCCCTTTTGGAAAGAGGGACAGTGGATCCTCAAAGAGCTAAAAGTAGACTTTCCATTTGATCCTGCAATTCCACTACTAAGTATTTACCCAGAGAAAAATATTTTATTATAAGGATATTTGCACTCAAATGTTTATAGACGTTCAATTCACAATTGGAAAGATGTGGAAACAACCCAAATGCCCATCAATTCACGAAAGAATACATAAACTATGGCATATGTATAATGTAGAATACTATTCAGGTATAAAAAAAAAAATGGAGACTTCGCATCTTTTGTGTTTACCTGGGTAAACACAGGTAATCTTGGAGAAGAAAATCTTTGGAGAAAATTTTCCTATGTAAAGTATTTCAAGAATGGAAATGTACATATTTCATATATTCAATAGTATGTTGAAATGAGTAGATCGGTAATTACAGGTCTACACAAGAGAAACACAATAAAATTCAAGAAAGAGGAAGGGGAGAATGAAAGGTGGAGAGATTAAGTTCCCACCTTATAGGTACATTGTAGGTATATATGAACCACCTCCTGAGTGGAGGACTCAACTGCAACTTGGACCTCACCTTACAAACGTAAACAGTATAAGCTAATCACATGTGTCCTCATATTAATCTAAAATAAATAAAAAAGAAAAAAGTTTCTTTTCATAGATTTTACCCACTTTTTAATGAGGTTATTTATTTATTCTTGAGTTTTTTGTAGATCTTCTTGTCAACACTTTATTGAATGTACAACATGCAAACATTTTCTCCTACTCTGTAGCTTATCTATTCACTGCAATGATTGTTTCCTATCATGGTCTTTTTGTAACACCAATATCTATTTCCTTAGTATCAGTTTCTGCTAGTCTTGTTTTTCCTATGAAAGAGGTATGGTTTCTTGTTTCTTACATGCTTTATAATTTTTGTAGAAATTGGGAATTTTTGATATTACAGTGTTATATATCTGGAAATGAGATTCTCTACTTCCTTCAGTATTTGATGTTATTGATTATTCTGGGCTGCAATTCTTTGTTTAGTTTTCTAATTTTTTTAAATATTATTCTTTGCAAGTTGTAGTCTCAGAAGCCTTGGTTAATTTAGCTTAGTGGTTCTGTAATGTATTAAATTATTTTATTAGTCTTCCAAAGGACCTCCCTTTTCCACCCAAAAAATGAAAAGAAAAACAATTTTTCTTGTCTTCATCAATTGGTTGTTAGGGAGCACTCATTTAATGCTTATACGAGACATTTATGAATCTACTTGACCCTTGTTGCTGCTTATGTCAGCCAGAGGTGAGAGCTTATAGTCTTTGACACCATTTCTGAGCATGCTGTTCATTCTTTACGTGTATGGCTTTCTAAATTTCCAAGTATACATGGTAGATTTTTAAAACTCTTATTCCACAAAATACTTCACTCCATAGCTTCTTCTCTAAGGCTTTTAGCATATCAGTTCTGCGCTCCCCACCCTCAACTGTTATCCTTTTCCCTAAGTAGAAGATGCTTTTTAAATTCACCTTTATTTGTTTGAAGTTGCCTATTTACCAAAGTTGCTTTATCAGACTAACAAACTTCTGTGTGGAGAACAATAAAGTCAAACTTGTGCTGTCAGACATTTGAGGAGCTCTCAGGAAGGTAAAAAAGAAAAAAAAAATACAATAACTTCATAATAGGTATGTTATATTCCCTCCAGGACCATGGTCTTACACCAGGCTTTCATCTTCAATACTGCCACCACACTAAAGGGAATTGTGTGTGTATACAAGAGTAAATTAAAACGCCACCAGAAAGCTTTCCAACTATGTCTTTATATCCTTTCTCCTGATTAAATATCCTATTCCTTGCCGAAAACCTTTGACCTAGTTTCTAGAGTTCCTGGAAAGTGTATTCTGACAGTTTTTGCAAGGTTTTTTTTTTTTTTTTTTTTTTTTTTTGGTGGTGGGTGGGTAATTCAGGAGACAGTTATCCCTGGAATTTTCTATCCTACCATTTTTTGTGCTACCTTGTCCTTGTCCACTTCTCTTTGTTACCATACTACTACTACTTTATTTTTATTTCAGAATATTATGGAGGTAGAGACAATTTAGTTTCACAATGTGTTTGTTTTAATATATTTTAAGTCAATCTTATAGGTGTGTCCTTCACCAAGAAAGCATACAATGTACTTGTTGGGTAGGAACTTACTCATTTGTTTCTCCCCCAACCACCCACTTGAATTTCATTGAGTTTTGCTTCCATTTAAGAACATAGGTGGTTATCAACTAGTTCTAATTTAGTTTGAGTCCATGGGGTGTTTGGTTTTTCATTCTTGCAATACATCCCTTAGGAGAATGGTGTCCAATTCCATTAAGGTTGGTAAAAAGATACTAGCTCATTATCATTTTATGGCTGAATAGCATTCCATGGTATATGTATACCACATTTTATTAATCCATTCAATATTTGGGAACTTGACTGTTTCCATGTATTTGTGATTGTAAATTGTGCTGTATAAACATTCAAGTGCAAGTGTGTTTTCTGATAAAATGTCTGTTGCTCCTTTGGGTAAATACCTCATAGTGGGACTTTGGAATCAAATAGAAGGCTGACCTCAAGTCCTTTGAGGAATTTCTGTACTACTTTCCATAGAGGACGCATTAGTTTGCCACTTCACCAACACATATACGTTCTTCTTTGTCTTCTCGTCCATGCCAGCATCCAATGCTTTGGGGCTTTATGATGGGAACCAGTCTCCCTGGGACTAGGTGATGTCACAGTGTTTTTTTTATTATTATTATTTTTAATTTATTTATTTTTATTGTTAAATCATAGCTGTGTACATTAGTGCAATCAAGGGGTACAATGTGCAGGTTTTTTATACAATCTAAAATATTCTCATCAAACTGTTCAATGTAGCCTTCATGGCATTTTCTTAGTTACTATATGTAGGCATTTGTTTTCTGCCTTTAGTAAGTTTCACCTGTACCCATTCTAAGATGCACCGTAGAGTGTAGTTTTGACTTACATTTCCCTGATGTTTGGAGATGTTGAGCATATTTTCATGTGTTTGTTGGACATTAGTGTACTTGCATTAGAAATGTTTCTGTTCATATCTCTTGCCTAAATTTTATTGAGGCTGTTTGACTTTTTCTTGTTGATTTGCATGAGTTCTTTGTGGATTCTGGTTATCAGTTCTTTATTGGTTAGGTAGCATTCCATTATCTTCTACCATTCCTCAGGTTGTCTTTCTTTGTTGGTTGTGTTTTTGGCTGTGCAGAAACTTTTTAACTTGATCAGGTCCCATTTATTTGCTTTTGTTGTTTGTGGGTCTTCATAATTTCCTTGCCCAGGTTGATACCTGTAAAGGTATTTCTAATATCTACTTCTAGAATTCTTATTAGTCCCTGCCTTAGATTAAAGTCATTATCCATAATGAATTAATATTTGTGAGTAGTGAGAAGTGTGGATCCTGTTTCAGACTTTTACATTTGGCTATCCAGTCTTCCTAGCACCATTTATTGCATAAAGATTCTCTTTACCAGTATATGATTTGTGTAAATTGTCAAAGATCAGATGGCAATATTCGGATGTTTTCATATCTGTATGCTCTTTTCTGATGCATAAATTTATGTCTCTATTTTTATGCCAATATTAGGCTGTTTTGATAACTTTGACAGTCTTGTAGTATAGACTAAGGTCTGATAAAGTGATGCATCTAGATTTATTCTTATGAAGTAAGATTGCATTTGCTAATTGGGGTGTTTTCTGATTCCATGCAATATGTAGAACTATTTTTTCCAAACTCTGCAATATATGATATTGGTATTTTAATCTGAATGGCATTGAATATATAAATTGCTTTGGGTGGTATAGACATTTTAACAATGTTGACTCTGGGGATCCATGAGCATGATACTCTTTTCCATCTGTTAACATCCTTTGCAATTTCTTTTCTCATTGTTCTCTAATTCTCTGTATAGAGTTTCTTCACCTCTTTTGTTAAATAATTCCAAGGTATTTCATTTTATTTAATGCTACTATCAAGGGCATGATATCTTTCCTTAAATTCTCAGCTTGGCTCTTGTTGGCATATGTGAAAGTTACTGATTTGTGTGCACCAATTTTGAAATCTGGGGTGTGGCTTTATTCATTTATCAATTAAACTAGACCACTCTCAATTCTTCCCAGAAGATGGCCATATTCTCTTTACAAGTCATCTCATATATTCATTTGTCTCCAGTCAATAAATTCTCCAAGAGGAGAAATAAAAACATGATTATTTAATTTTTCTAGTTAAAATGCTGGTGTTTTTACAGAAACACCAAACTTTTAGGCTGTAAACTAAAATCAGTCCAATTACATTTCAAGACATAATGACTAGGTCTCTATCTCTCTCATCTTATTCTTTGGACCTTTATATTTCAAGTGCACTGACCTTGTTTTACTTCCTGAATCACTTACCTACACATCCCTATGTATTCCCTTTCTCACTGGCTTTCTTACTTTTCTTCTTATTTTTCCTTTCTCTTGGCTCCTATATCTCAGAGTTCTTACATGAGTTGATCTGATTACTAATTATTACTTCACTATTCAACTAAAGTTATGAAAGCCATAATGTCATTTTGGTCAATGACAGACTGCACATAGGACGATTGTCACATTAAAATTATACTCATGGGGCAGATACAAAATGGCTGACTGAAGCCAGCTTTCCACAGAGGCTCCCATCCAGAAGGAGAGTTAAAGGACAAAAATTTAGCAAGTAACCTGGTGGATTTGAGCTGCACCAAGAGAGAAGGTTGAAGAACGCACATCAACCCTGCTGAGGCAGGCTGCGACGACAAGGATACAAACAAAAAGTACAAAATCCATCACCAAGCGGATGGGAGTCCCCTCCCCCATGAGAAAGGCTCAGAGTGCCCCACAAACAAATGCACAGAGTTCAAAGGTCCTCCCACTACACTCCATGGGAGAGAACCTCTAAAAACTGGACCCAACTCCCCTACTACGGTGCCATGGCATGCTCCTGCCAGGCATAAAACTGTATAAAACTGTATATATTCTCTACCTGCAACTCTGAGCTCCCAGCACTCCCCTCCACTCTCACTCTGAGGTCTAGAGGCTTGTCCCCCAAGAGTTCATATTCTTGGGTGATTTCTTGAGGGGTGTAGACAGTGCCTAAACTACAGCTGGTCAGCGCTGACTCTGGGGCATGGAAGCGAGGAGAGGATGGTCCGCTGAGAGGGAACCACACCAGTTCCCTGAGGCTCATCTTTTAGCAGTAATACGGCCAGGCATAAAACTGTATAAAACTGTATTTATTCTCCACCTGCAACCCTGAGCTCCAAGCACTCCCCTCCACTCTCACTCTGAGGTCTAGAGGCCTGTCCCCCAGGAGTCCAGACTCTTGGGTGATTTCTCGAGGGGTGTGGACAGTGCCAAAGCTTCAGCTGTTCAGCACTGACTCTGGGGCATGGGAGTGAGAAGAGGATGGTCAGCTGAGAGGGAACCACACCAGAGCAGCGGTTCCCTGAGGCACAGAGTGGCAGCCATCTTTTGGCGGCAATACAGCCAGGCATAAAACTGTGTGGAACTGTGTATATTCTCTACCAGCATCCCTGAGCTCCCAGAAATCCCCTCCACTCTACCTTTGAGGTCTGGGGGCCTGTCCCCCAGAAGTGCAGACTCTTGGGTAATTTCTCGAAGGGTGTGGACAGTGCCTAGGCTGCAGCTGGTCAGTGCTGACTCTGGGGCATGGGAGAAAGGAGAGGATGGTTGGCTGAGAGGGAACCAAACCAGAACAGCAGTTCCCTGTGACAAAGAAAAGCAGCCGTCTTTTAGCAGTAGTATGGCTCACTCCCGGATATTCTGAAGCCACACCCCCTCTCTCCCTGGGCAACCAGAGAAGGCCGGCAACCACCCATGAGTAAAGTATTTGCCTGAGGTACTACCAACTCACAGACTGGGGAAGTTTCCTGGGCGGGGCTGACCCAGAGAACCTCTTTATTGAGCCTAAGACACACATGGCCCTCAGGGGATCGTCAGCCTATAGACAAAGGAAGGCAGCAGGATAGAACTTACAGGTAACTGAATACAAACCTGCAGAAGAAAAGACAGGGCTTTGGAACTCAAAACAGCTTCTCTTCTGCAGTGGAATTTAGCAGATCCTGCAAAGTTGTTCTGTTCTGTTCTGTCAGTAACATCAATCAGGGGTGGAGCCAGACCTGAGTGAACACCCCCCAAACTTTATCAAGTGCTCGAGATTGTCAGGCCTCACTTCCTCCTACTAGATAGAGGCACAGCACAGCAGATTTCCTTGTGATTCGGGGTGGTGCAAACCCCTGGAGTATCTGCTCACTACAGGCAATTGGGTCATCCAACTGCAGGGCTATCAGTGACTGGGTGTGACAGTGTTGTGAGGTGTGGAAGGAGGCATCAACCCTCCCAGACTGATCTATTTGCTGGGTGAGTCATCCTGACTCCACACAGCACTGGAGCAAGCCATATCAGAGTAGTCACCAGACTCCTGTGATCCAATTCCCAGAGACCTCTTAAATTCTCCCACCTGAGACAAGTGCGGACTGAGGCAATTGATTTGGACCTTTTGAACTGAGCCAATCGCCTGAGGACTATTCAGGTGGTGCCCTGGGTGTGTGGTTGTAGGAAGGTTTGATTTTCCTTTTCCAATTGTTGCTAATGATGAGTGGGGTGACTTAACTGCTAATATTTCTCCACAGCTGAGACTTCAACCCAGAGTAACTGTTTCATTAGTGTTGAACAAAAACCAGCTGAAAAAAAGACAGAACAACTTAGTCCCACCACACCAAACAGGGCCCCAGTTTCTCAGGCCACAGCACGCTACGGGTCCTCGACAAAGCTCCAGGGAAAAATCAAAGGGAATAAAACAATAATGGGGCGGAATCAGCAGAAAAGCTCTGGTAACATGAATAACCAGAAAAGATCACCCCCCCCCCAAGGAAAGATATGGCAGATGTAAATGAACATCCCATTCATAAACAACTGGCCAAGATGTCAGAAATCGAATTCAGAATTTGGATTGCAAACAAGATTAATAAAATGAAGGAAAATTTGGAATTAGAAATTCGAGCAGCAATTCAAAAGTTGTCTCGAGAATTTAATGAATTTAAAGACAAAACCACAAAAGATTTTAAGCACTGAAGCAAGAATTTGCAAACCTCAAAGATCTGAAAAATACAGTAGAATCCCTCAGTAATAGAGTGGAGCAAGTAGAAGAAAGGTTTTCTAACATTAAAGACAAAGCCTTTGAATGCTGCCAAACTCTCAAAAGGAAGAACAATGGAGAGCAGAAATGAATCATTCTCTCAGAGAGCTCTGGGATAATTTAAAGAAGGCTAATATCCACCTCATTGGAATAACTTAAAGTGATGAAGTGGTCTCACTAGGCACAGAGGTCCTTCTCCATGAAATTATGAAAGAGAATTTTTCGGACATGCCAAGAGATTCTGAAATTCAGATAGCAGACAGTTTCAGAACCCCAGCAGACTCAATCCCAATAAAATATCCCCCAGGCATA
Organism: Loris lydekkerianus; assembly: GCA_963574355.1. NCBI lineage: Eukaryota > Metazoa > Chordata > Mammalia > Primates > Lorisidae > Loris > Loris lydekkerianus. The sequence goes on along the minus strand of CAUYPK010085966.1, from coordinate 378 downwards.
TCATAATTAACTTCACTGAAGTTAATATGAAGGAGAAAATTCTCAAAGCAGCCAGACGTAAGAAATTTATTAGCTACAAAGGGAAGAATATTAGAATGACTTCAGATCTCTAGGCTATAACTTTTTAAGTCAGAAGAGGGTGGTCATTGACTTTTAATCTTCTAAAGCAAAATAACTTTCAACCCCAGATCATGTATCATGCTAAACTGAGTTTCATTTATGATGGAGAAATTAAATACTTTAAAGACATTCATATGTTGAAGAAATTTGCCATAACCAAACCAACTCTTCAGGATATTTTCAGACCTAGTCTCCATAATGACCAGCCCAATCCTCTACCTCAAAGGTAAACTCACTCAGAAACTTTTGATCAAACTC
>CAUYPK010085965.1:0-62910 GCA_963574355.1 Loris lydekkerianus | reverse complement strand
GACTCGGTCTTTGTGGGTCCTCCATGCATCCCTCACACGCTGGCTCCGTCTTTGTGGGTCCTCCATGCATCACTCACGCACTGACTCGGTCTTTGTGGGTCCTCCATGCATCACTCACGCACTGACTCGGTCTTTGTGGGTCCTCCATGCATCCCTCACGCACTGGCTCGGTCTTTGTGGGTCCTCCATGCATCCCTCACGCACTGACTCGGTCTTTGTGGGTCCTCCGTGCATCCCTCACACACTGGCTCGGTCTTTGTGGGTCCTCCGTGCATCACTCACGCACTGGCTCCGTCTTTGTGGGTCCTCCGTGCATCACTCACGCACTGGCTCCGTCTTTGTGGGTCCTCCGTGCATCACTCACGCACTGGCTCGGTCTTTGTGGGTCCTCCATGCATCCCTCACGCACTGGCTCCGTCTTTGTGGGTCCTCCGTGCATCACTCATGCACTGGCTCGGTCTTCGTGGGTCCTCCGTGCATCCCTCACGCACTGGCTCGGTCTTTGTGGGTCCTCCGTGCATCACTCATGCACTGGCTCGGTCTTCGTGGGTCCTCCATGCATCCCTCATGCGCTAACTCGGTCTTTGTGGGTCCTCCGTGCATCACTCACTGGTCGTGGGTCCCTCAGCCGCTGTTGATCACATCCTGAGAGCCGAGCATTGCTCTGTCCTAGACGCTGAACAAAACACAAAAGAGGAGCAGTAGAATAGGTGCTGGGGAGAACAAACTGGAGAGGGGCTAAGAAAGAATGGAAAAGGCCAGGCTCGGGGGCTCAGGCCCCAGCACTCTGGGAGGTGGTAGATCGCCTGAGCCAGACCAGACCCCCTCTCTAAAAAATAGCCGGGCATTGTGGCGGGCACCTGTAGTTCCAGCTACTTGGGAGGCTGAGGCAACAGGATTTTGTGAGCTTAAGAGTTTGAGGTTGCTGTGAGCTGTAACATCACAGCACTCTACCAAGGGCAACAAAGTGAAACACTGCTCTGGAGAAAAAAAAAAGAGTAAGAAGGGGTAGCGCCTGTGGCTCAGTGGGCACTGGCCCCATATACTGAGGGTGGTAGGTTCGAGCCTGGACTGGCCAAACTGCAACAAAAAAAAGCTGGGCATTGTGGCAGGCACCTGTAAGGCGGGCACCTGTAGTCCCAGCTACTCGGGAGGCTGAGGCAAGAGAATCGCCTAAACCCAGGAGTTGGAGGTTGCTGTGAGCTGTGTGATACCATGGCACTCTACCAAGGGCAATAAAGTAAGACTGTCTCTCCAAAAAAAAAAAAAAACAGAAGGCAGGTGTGGCCAGGCAGAGGCAGTGGGAAGGGGGGAAATGGGGTCAGGGTGTGGGGGACACTCGAGGTCTGTGGACCTGGGCTTCCCACGTCACTCAGTCTGGGCAGAGGAGTGGCATGGCCGACTTGTATATTTGAAGTGTCCCTCTGGCTGCTGAGCAAGAGAGTCGAAGCATGAGCTGGTCAGTGAGAATGTTTGCAGTGTGCCAGGCCCTTAGCAGGGCGCCAGGAGACAATGTGCAGACGTTCACCCCCTGTGGAGCTTACAGAGGTCCAGAGCTGCCTCCACTGCCTTCATCTGACTCTTGTCACCTCTGGAGACCAAGGGTCACTTCACCCAGGAAGCCACCAGGGAGTTCTCATTGATTATATCATCCCCCCAGGCTGAGCAGGGCTGTGCATCTGATCCTGCTCCCCACCCCATTCTATAAGTGTTCCCTGAGGGGCTGAGCTCCAGGCCTGCCTGCCTGTGTGGCTGATGGGATGAGCGCCCTGACAGCCAGCCACCCACCTCACTCTTCTCACTCTTTTGCAGATGGGTCAGCTAGCATTGCCAGTGCAAGGAAGAGCCGAGCTCTCACTGGCAAAGAACGTCAGCTGCTGATCAGCACGGATCACCGGGAAGCCAGTGGGCTGCTTGGATCCCTGTCTATCTGAGATGGGCCACCCAGGCTGGTCAGTTATGTGCCAGTGGCATCTTCAAGGTCCCCAGCCCCTTGCTCATGGCCCAGGCTCCAGACACCACTAAGGAGTTTCACCCTCAGGCTATGGATGAAACTGGGGGCAGAGGAGGACTGGTCCCTCAACCTCTCTCTGCCCAAGCTTCCAGGCCCTTAAGTTAGAAGTGATGCAGCTGTCCCCTGGGATTGCTGAGGGTCAGAGGAAGGGTGACATAGCCACTTAGCAGGCACCGAGTGAAAGGGTCACTATTAATGGTAAATCCAGTTCACGTCAGTGTGCCCTGAGTCCCTCCAAGGCCCCAGGTACCTTCAATGTCTCCCTGGCTCCAAGGCAGAGTAGTCCAGTGGTGAGAGCAGAGACCCAAGCCAGGTGCCTGAGTTCTAACTCCTGCCCTGACACTGGGACTCTGCATGAGGTATCAAACTTCATTGCACCTTCTTTTCCTTGTTGGTAAGGTGGGGCTAGTGATTCCCAGGTTTCCACACCAAAAGGGGCTGTAGGAGTTAAACAAGTCCATGTGTGTGAAATTTTGAGAATCCTCTGGCCTGTACAGAATGGACATCCATGTTTACTGAATGTGTGAATGACTACAACCTCCAAGTGGCTTCCAGCGTTCCTGTCCTACAGGGGGCAAGACTAAGGCTCAGAGAGCTCAGGGACCTGCCCCAGATCAGGCAGCCAGTTCTGCAGAGCAGGGGTCCCAAGCCTCCCAGGCATTCACATGGCCCCACCCCAGAACAGGACCCAAGCCTCTCCTGCTCCCCCAACCATCTGCAAGGCACCTGGAAATATTCCTGGCCAACAAGACCTCACCAAAGGGCTCGGCACCTGTAGCTCAAGTGGCTAGGGTGCCAGCCACGTACTGTATATACTCAAGTATAAGCCGAGTTTTTTCCGGCACAAAATTTGTGCCGAGTTCGGGTTTTTTGGCACAAATTTTGTGCCGGAAAAAAACTCGGCTTATACTCGAGTATATATGGTATACCAGAGCTGGCGGGTTCAAATCTGGTCTGGGGCCTGCCAAATAACAATGACGGCTACAACCAAAAAATAGCCAGGTGTTGTGGTGGGTGCCTGTAGTCCCAGTTACTTGGGAGGCTGAGGCAAGAGAATCGATTAAGCCCAGGAGTTGGAGGTTGGTATGAGCTGTGATGCCACCGCACTCTACCCAGGGTGATAACTTGAGGCTCTGTCTCAAAAAAAAAGAGAGAGTGAAGGTCAAGAGTACTGGTCAAGGTCATGGATTATAGCACAATCTCCCTGTCCCTTTTCCACTCCAAACCCTGTGTCTACACAGCCCAGGGCCCAGGCTAGGGCAGTCAGAGGCCAGGTGACCCCGTCATGTGTGGGGCCAAGGACTTTGGACACAGTAGGCATCTCATGTGCCCTGGTCAGCATCTTCCTAAGGGTGAACCTTGCCAGTCCTAGCAAGCCAGCACCCAGGTCTGCCGGAGACCCTGACTTCAAGCTAGAAAACATCAAGGCTGCTTAGCAGATGAGCCCAGGCCTGGTTCATAGAGCTGAGGGGTACATGAGCTGGGCCTCAAGTCATCAGCTGCCAGCCCCAACAGGTGGAGAAGACTGGGCCTTACCAGGGAGAGTGTCCTGTGTACCATATGGCAAAGCCATCGCTTCTAATGGTCCTTGCATGGACCAGACCCTTGCCTGGGCCCATGATAGCTGTGCTGCATGGAGAGTACTGTCCCAGTCCTGGGGGAGCTCATGAGTGTGCCTTAGAGGGTCCTTGCTCAGATCTTAGTGCATGGTCGCTGTGCTCCCATTTTTTTTTTTTTTTTTTTTTTTATTAGTAGTAGTATTTTATTATTATTATAGATAAAAATATGCATAAATCTTTCATCCAGCGAGAGTCAATTTTTGTCAATGAGGAGAGGTGCAGGTCTAGTTTGAGTCTTCTGCATGTGGCTAACCAGTTCTCCTACCACCACTCATTAAATAAGGCTTCTTTCCCCAGTGTATGCTTTTATTTGGTTTATCAAAAGATCAGATGGTGATATGTGGATGAGTTCATCTCTAGGTTCTCTATTCTCTTTCATAGATCTATATCTCTATTACCATGCTGTTTTGATCATATAGATTTGTAGTATAACCTGCAGTTTGGTAATGTGATACCCCCCGAATCCAAATTAATCAACAAGAATAGAGCAAACAATCCCACTTATAAGTGTGAAAGAGACTTGAGCAGAAACTTCCCTGAAGATGACAGATGAATTACCAACAAACACATGAAAAAATGTTCATTATCTCTAATCATCAGAGAAATGTGAATCAAAACCACTCTAAGGCAGGGCCTAACTCCAATGAGCTCAGCCCACATCACAAAGCTGTGAATCTGCAGATGGTGGCATGAATGTGAAGAAAAGAGAATACTTTTGCACTGCTGGTGGGATTGCAAACTAATACAACCTCTGTGGAAAGAAGCATGGAGAATTCTCAAAGAATTAAAAGGTGACCTTCCATTTGATCCTGCAATATAATTACTACGTATCTACCCAGAAGAACAAAAATAATTTTATCACAAAGACATTTCCACCAGTAAGTTTATTGCAGCTTAGTTCACAATTGATAAGATGTGGAAGCAATTTAAGTCCCCATCAACCCATAAATGGATTAACAAATAGTGGTATATATATATAGATACACACACACATATATATCATGGAGTACTATTCAGCCATAAGAAAAGATGGAGACTTTATATCTTTTGTGTTTACCTGAATGGAGTTGAAACACATTCTTCTTAGTAAAGTAGCTTAAGAATGGAAAAGCAAGTATCCAATTTATTTTATATGAAACCAATATACAAACAACTACCTTCCCACAAGAGAGAAAAAACACAAGAATAGTCTAGCAAAGGGAAGGAGAGAGAAGAGAGAAAGGAGTAGGGAGTAGGGAGGATGATTGATCTCACCTGATGTGCAAAGGGTAATGGTTTCCAGAACACCCCTGGGTGAAGGACTCAACTATGACTTAAATACCTTAGAATTGTAAACAAGGTATCCTAAATATTTGTACCCTCATATTAATTTGAAATAAGAAAAAAATAGCAGATGATGGAATGAATGTAGAGAGAAAGGAACACATATATACACTGTTGGTGGGACCTCAAATTTGTACAGCTTGCATGGAAAACTATGGAAATTCCTCAAAAATATAAGTGTAGAAATATTGTTCAATCCAATAATCCCACTGCTGGGTATCTAACCAAAGGAAATGAAGTCATTTTATCAAAAAGAAAACTGAACCTGAATGTTTATCACAGCTCAATTCACAGTTGCAAAGATGTGGAAACAACTAAGTGCCTATCAATTATGAGTGCACATAGAAAGCATGGCAGATATTTATAACATGGAGTATGACTTAGCCATAAAAAGGAAGAAATAACTTCATTAATGTGGCGAGAACTGGTGACCATTATCCTAAGACCATTATCTCAAGAGTGGAAAACCAAACACCTTATATTCTCACTAATAAGATGGAGCAAATAGTTGTGTAGACACAAATCAATGTATGGGACATGAGGACGGGGGAGGGTGGGAAGAGAGGTATGATAAAAAACTTACCTTCGCAGTACAATTAGCACTATTCTGGTGTTGGGCACACTAAAAGCCCTGATTTCTTATACAAGATATTCATGAAACTAAAACACTTGCACCCCCTTAATAATATTTTGAAATAAAAAATAATCAAAGAATAAAAGGAAAAAAAAAGATTCAACAATCCTAGGGGAAAAAATCAACACCAACAACCATATTTATTAATTTATATATTAATATTTATATAATATATACAACTTTACCTTAATTTATATATTTTTGTCTCCTTCTTCTTGAGTGTTGAAGATCAAGTTTTATTTCATCCTGTTGTATCACCCTAATTGTGTGGATTTGTTATATTGTGATAATTGCTCCATTAAGTTTTCTCATTTTTAAATTTGTGAACGTGTTCAATGTCTTTAATTGTAGGAGACAGAATTTGTACCAGATGGTTAAAGCAAAAGGGGTTTGTTAAAGGGTATTTGTAGCTCACCAACTCTCCTGTGAGGATAGGGAACTTGGCTTGGATACTGTATAGCCAAGGGCAACACAGCCAGGAGAATGCCCAGCATATGTTGACAGTGTCCTAGCAGGAATTGATCACTGTGATCATCCACACTTAGCACTTAGGACACTGAACACCATAAACTCAAAATTCCGCTCACATACCCCACAACCAGTGCCCTCTATTGCTGTGCTTGCCTGAAGATCAGTTTCTCCATATGTGGATTCTTTTGTTGTTTCCTTCTCCAAATCCCAAGTGGCTATTTTACTTAGAGGATCTTTGTCATAGGCAGTAAGTCTGAGAAATTATACTTTGCGGTTTCCAAGCCAGCTAGAAAAGCTGGAAGGAACTTATAGTAAATATTTAATTACCCAATCTATAGGATCAGCCTCTTTATAATAAAATGTTTGACCATGATTTCTATTTGCTCTGTGGCTATGTTTTTCTGATGAATGTTCTCTATATCTCATATACTTTCTCTGCTTCTTTCAACCTCTTTTTATGATTTTTTTTTAGTATCTATATGGCCTAACGTTAACCCTGCCTGGTTCCCTTTTTTATTATGTATCTTAAGCAGCTGGCTCTTCCCTGGATCAATTGTTTGGAGGACCAGCTTGTGGTGAAGGAACAGAGAGTACTCCAGGTTAACAGGAATTTTCTTATGGTCCAGTATTTTCCTGGTTCTTTTAGCTTTCATTTCTTTCCATTCATTAAACACAGAAAGTTGTAGGCATCTGTAAGACTACTCAAAATGTAAAGTTCCTCTTTCTCCTTGTGATCCCACATTCAGTCCCGGAAGAGGACTGCTGGCTGTGCACCCAGGCACCTGGACAAGTGCTTCAACATCTCCCCTCTCAAGGGAAGGGTGCTTGGCTCCTTCTGAGATAAGCTATCATGAGTTTTGCCTTCCTGCTGTCTCCCACAGCCCTGTTCAGTTCTCCACGGCTTATGGCACACTTAGGGCTGTTTAGTGGTTATAGCTCTCTGCAAATTCCATCAAATATGTGGTTTTGGTTTTCTCTTGATGGTGTTACATGATTGATGAGAGGCAAGGGGAAAGGCTGATGTCACATTGACATTTTCCAAAATCTACCACTTTCTGAAAACTCTTCTCTCCCATGTCCCATGTTTGCTACAGGATACTTCCTCTTGGCCACTTTTGGAAAGTTTTATTTCTCTTTCCAACCTCTAACTATTAGAGTTAGAGGAATAGTCCAGGGTTAAGTCTTTAGGATGCCTTTATTTCACCTGTGCTCACAGTAAGGCACAGGGCTTGATGTTCTGAATGAAAATTTGCACCTGCATTCCCAACCTCTCTGATAAGCCCCAGCCCAAATGCCCCCTTGCCTACTCAACACTGTCACTTCTTCATTCTGTCTAGTCTTTCAGGCTCAACCCCAGAATCATCCTTGATTCTTTCTCTTCTCCCTCCACATAAAAGCCGTTAGCTAATTGTGTCCATCCTACTTTCAATACAGATCTGGAATCACACCTCTTCTCACCATGTCCATGCATAACTCTAGTCTAATTCACCATAATTTATCCCTTTATGAACACCAGCTCCTGGGCAAGTTCTCTCTTTCCATTCTGCTTTGCTATGTTATCTCTTTTCCAGGCAAAGTAATCCATTAATGTGTATCCAAATCTTTTTTTTTTTGTTTTGTTTCACAATATTTTACTTAATTGTCACACTTGGTTTCTTCTTATAATCGTTTATTTCAGTATTTAGTATGTATTTTAATAAGTAATATGTGTAATATTCTCCCTTATTTTGTGTTCACAATAACTAAGAAAATTCCAGGAAGGCTATGTTAACCAGTGTGGTATATCCAAATCTTATGATTTCATTTGGTTCCAATGGCTTTTTATCACACTAAGAAAATGAACTTGAGCCATTGGTCTGTGAGGTCTTCATGACCTGGCCTCTCTCTCGCTAACTGCCTCTTCTGACCCCTACATTGCATGCTGACTCCTTGCTGATTCTCAGCAAACCCCACATGCTCCTACCCCAAATTCTTGGGTAGAATATTCTTCTACCAAAGCTTGCCTGGTTGTCTCCCTCACTTCCACTGCAGCCACATTTCTCCAACTTTAAAGGACCTTATCTTTCCATTCCTTATAAATGTGCCTTCTTATCAGATTGCAGCCCCCCAACTCCTCAGCCACTGACTAGATCCTACACTATCATAAAGACTCAGGTTGGGGGGAACCAACTATTTTAGGAAGTGTCCCCTGGGGGTTGTGTTGCTTTACATATAGCCCATATAAAAAGAGGGAAAAAGAGAGAAAGAAGAAGAGGAAAAATAACATCCCCCTAAAAAATAAGAGATGATAGGGAAGGGTAAGAGAAGAAAGAAGTAAAACGAAAGTTGGGACAGGAAACAGGATGGTGAAAAAAAGAAAAGAAAACATAGGCATAGCAAACGTGGTCTCAGAGGCTGCCCCTGGGCTTTCGATAGAACTGACCGAGGTCTGAGCAGTAGACCTCCTGGGCGCTGTTGTGCCGCCATGTTGGAGCCCTCCTGGTGTCTTCCTAGACTGGGAGCTCCTTGGAGACTGTGGCCTCCTCATCCACAGTGCTGCAGCTGCAGAGGCTGGCTCACAGTCGGGTCTGTTAATATTTTTTGACTGAGTAGATAAAGTGCCATCAAAGGGATCAGAGAAAGGAAAGCATCAGTTCTGTCGAGAGAGAGGTGGGGGTGGTTGTAGAAGGCTTTTCAGAGAAGAGGACTTTTTAACTGAGATTTAAAGGATTTGTAGAAGTTTGTTAAATTGCAATCAGGGGCGTTTTGGTAGGAAGAGAGGGAATAATAAATATTAACATTTTGAAACACTGCCCCAATGCAAGTACTCTTCAAAGTACTTTTTTTTTTTTTTTTTTTTTTTTTTTTGAGTCTCACTACATTGCCCTAGGTACAGTGCTATGGTGTCACAGCTCACAGCAACCTCAAATTCTTGGGCTTTAGAGATTGTCCTACCTCAGCCTCCCAAGTAGCTGGGACTACTGGCACCCGCCACAATGCCCAGATATTTTTTTGTTGTAGTTGTCATTGTTGTTTAGCAGGCCCAGGCCAGTTTTGAACCCACCAGCCCCTGTGTATATGGCCAGTGCCCACTAACCACTGAGCATAGGTGCCGAGCCTCAAAACGCTTTTTATATAAATTCTCTCATTAACCCCTTACAATAAACCAGGGAGGTATGTTTACCTATGATTATCATTTTACAGATTCAGTAAGAGAGGCAAGGATAGGTTCCCTAAGGTGCCCAAGGTCACAGAGCCAGAAAGTAGTGGAAGGACACTTGGAACCCTGACAGGGCCCTGGAGCCCACCCTTTATCCCATGCCTTTGGACTTCTCAGGGAGAAAAGCATTTCATGCAGATCAATGACCCAAAGGTGAATGGTGGGTTTTGGGGGGTGGGGAGGAGGAGAATGAACCTATCATTGAAGAAATGGGGCTGAGAATCCAAACTTCTATTTCAGGCCCGTGTTACTTCTATTCCTCTATGCTGCCTCCAGCATAGAAAATAATATTTAAAAATCAATCAAAGAAAAGGCCCATATTGCTTGTGTAATGATTATGAGCAATGTGATTGATATTATTTACTCTAGCTAGATTAAAATGTTCCCTAGGAAAAAAAAAATCTATAAAGACAACATGAGCCATTGTAGAAAGCTATGTGCAGCCCTCCAGATAGTAAAATGGATGTTATAAATTATTTCTGTTTCTGTGGAGAGACTGAGAATTCTTGTCAATTTAGCAAGCTTAGAAAACAACAGAATCACAAGGATTCATCAGATCAGACAAAACTCACCTGGTTCCAGCTTTTCACCCCACTCTACTCCCCCTTCCCCACACCCTTCCTAAGTGATTTCTTTCCAGAGACCACTAAACCAAGCCTAAATTGAAGATATTCAGGGAAATAAGTGGGAAAGGGAAACAAAGCTAGTTTTCCTAATGCTTACAAAATCCATGTCTTCTGACTTCAAACAAATAATAATAATAATAATAATAATAATTAAAACCCAAAACCCTGTAGGAATCTGACATCATTAGGTTACAAGGATTCCCCTAAGATCACAGTTGTCAAATACTTGAGGGATTTTTTTCGCATTTATTTATAATTATGTAACTTGCAGCAATCCTTTCTTTAGGCTCTTGATGGTCCATCTATCTCTATTTTCCTCAACCATCAAACCCAAACCTTCTTTCCCACTGAGAAACGATTTTATACGTTTCCATCGGACTTAGCGTGAGTATGTCATCTTCCCTCCTCTCTCCTGTGGTAGACGTGACTTGTTTGGTGACACAACAGTGAAACAGCTGTTATTCAACAGTGTAAGAAAATGGCAAGATCTTTCCAGACCTTGGGTTCAGGCAGACCTGGGTTCAAAGACTGAATTTGCCCTGATGTACTGTGGGACCATGGACAACTCATTTCACTTCCGTGAGCCTGTTTGCCCGCCTGCAAAGAAGGGAAGGTAGCAGTTTTTCACCCCCCATCAGATTAATAAAAATACTAAATGAGGTCTCATTTACCTGCCAGAACATGATACATAGGCAATCAGTGTTAATTATCTTCGTCACTTTAAGGTAGACATTCCCTGCATTCATTAACATATCTGTATCCACAATGGTTTTAGTGAGGAAAGCAATACAGAGGAATATGGTTGAAGTCAATGCAATCCTAAGGAATTGCTGCTATAAACCTGGATTCTGTTTTTTGAATTTTATTCAAAATATCCAACAGGAAAAAAATTCTTACATTGGGAAAAACTTTATTACCCATCAATAAGGCAAATAGGGCTTATCCTATTTGCCAGTAATTACAACACTGGCTTAATAAATCATTAAGTTCTACTGCTGAAAGTCACAATGAAATGATCCCTAACTCGGAAGCAGAAGAAAATCATAAAATTCTTACAAAAATGAAAGGGATGCCTTCTCTTCTGCAAAGCAATGTGTGACTACAAAATAAGTCTATGTCCCTGTAGTAGGTACAGCTGTCCTTGCTGTGGGAAGAGGGCTTGAACTAGTCAAGCATGGTCCTGGCGGGGAGGTAACTTGGTGGACATGAGAACTCAGCAGATGGGTGGTATCTTCCTCCAAACTGCACCTTCCTCTTTCTTTCTAAGGTAGGGCCAACCTAGGGATGTTTATTTTTTCAGCTTTAAAAATGTCCAAAGAGAAATTCATACAAGAACTTGCATGATGCTTGTATAGAGTGTGGTTAGGACATTTTTTTTACATCCCTAGAACGGGTCAGGGCCAGGTGAAATCTATGTGGTTTAGCTGGTCGTTAGGGTCTTTCATGGGCAGATTTGCCAGAACAGTGGTTCTCAACCTTCCTAATGCCACGGCCCTTTAATACTGTTCCTCATGTTGTGGTGACCCCCCCCAACCATAAAATTATTTTCATTGAGCAAAGAAATAATTGAAGGTTGAGAACCAGTGTGCTGGAAGATACTTAAAGATGAATTCTCTTGCCCTTGCAGTGGGTTACCTAATTCTAAATTTATGGTAAGGATTGCTAATCAATATATGGATGGGACGTCTCTCCATTTCTCTATCTTCATATGCTTGTTTAATTCCCCTTCCTATACTCTGAAATCTTCATACCTTAAAAGGCAGCTTAGCAAGCAGAGGGCCAGTCATAAGGTAAACATGAAGTGTCTCTGTTTCAGCTGACAAGCTGTAATTGGAGACACAGGGGACTATGGACTAGGTTTGCCCTTTGAAGGCTTGAATGACTCAGGGGCCAAAGGCAGTCGACAGACACTTGAGTAAGAGGAAAACATACACTCCTGGACAGATGTAAGCTGTAACCTTAGAATTCTGAGTCAACTCTGCCATCCTTTTCATTTTGTACATGGGAAACCGGAATCTCACAGAAGTAAAGAAACTGGTGGAGACCGTAGAGCTGTGTGGGATATGTGCCACTGTTTATAATGCACCTACCATGTTCAGTTTCTGTAATGATCATAAGAATCTTGTCAGGGTAATGGGCCCATTTTTGAGAGAGCAAATCTGAGAGATCACAAATACAGAGCTCAGCCCTGGAGGCAACCTGCTTGGGTTTGAATCCCAGCTTCTGCTTCTTACTGGGAGTTTGGTTTCTAGAATAGAAACTCTTGGTTTTTTTTTTAAGCTCCTGCTGTCTCAGTCTTATGTTTGATAGCAGAACCCACTCCCTTTGTGTTCTTAACACTTCACGAGATGACAAGCAATGACCAATGAGTTTGGCTGTTATCATTGTTCAGTACCCAGTCACTCGGTCTCAGATTTGGGACTCACACCCACGCTGGCCATGGCTTTGCTGGTGGCTTCTGGTTAGGCTCCCTCCACCCTGTTCTGGGACCATACCTCCCACTACCCAGATGCTGTAGTCCCACATTTTCCAACCCATCTCAGCTAATGAGTAGTTTAGAAAGTGAAGCTCTTATCAGTTGTTATATTTTTTCTAATTTCTCCCTTTTTACAAGGGAGCCAGAGAGGCAGTAGAGGTCAATGTGGGGCATGTAAAAGGTGGCCAGGAAGGGAGGCCTCTGTGCAGGATGGCAGGGGATCATCTCCGGAGGGGAAAGCCAGTCTGGAAAGACACTGCAGAGCTTAGCAGGAGTGCACTTGCAAAGATTTTCGGGCCACAATAGGGCATTTGGATTTTACACTGAACACAATAGGAAACCACGGAAGGGATTTAGCAAGAAAATGACATGAAATTCATGATGTGGGAAGATTTCTTCGGTGTTAATGCCTAGAATGACTGGGAGGGAGATGCAGGCAGTGTGGGCCTGGAAGCAGGAGTGGAAGGGAGGAAGCTGCTGGATTCCAGAGGGGATGGGAGGAGTGGACACCTTTGAGAGTAGGCAGAATCCATAGAGGTCAGACAAGTAAACTCAAAACTTGGAAACATGGGCAAATTATCAGGAACTGTGACAGCATCAAGTCTGAAGTGTCACCTCTGCTCCCCAGCACAGTGGAGATGCCCACTCCCTCCTACGGAAAGAGCCTGTGTGCCTTGACTTCCATTACATTTTGGAGGCTTACCAACCCCCTGCTGATATAATGGTTGTACCTTCAGTTTATTAATTTTTTACTTCTGGGAGCCATTCTGATTTCTTGATGCAGCTCTGCCTGGCTCTGCCATGACCCGTTTTGTATTAGTTTCACAGTGCTGGGCTTAGAGGTCAGCATACTTTCCTCGTTTCCAAGCTATCAGGAGGCACGGCTGCAGGTTTCCTGAGCATTCTCTCTGCATTGCCTGGGTTTCCTGGCCACCTTGAGAAGCCACAGAATCACCCCTGGTCCATGACTAATTCTTGTAACATCTTTGTGCAAGGTACACCCTGCCCAGTGTCCTCACAGTGCAGCCCCTGTAACATGACAGACAAATGTGGAAATTGGATGGGGCAGGGGAAATCTGAAAAGTTAAATGATGTCACAAGTGATATGAACAGTCAGTGGCTAGGCTAGTGTTCAAATGTCAAAGTCTTTGCTTATTCTATCATTCTTTAGACTAGTCTTCTAGTCCATCAGTTGGATGAAAGCTCTGCACTTACTAAACTCACATTATGTATGCAAATATATGCATAGGTGTATGTGCCCACACGCATGTGCACACACATATGCATATACACGTACATACTTACCTTAGTAGACTGTGAAAGCAAAGACCACATCTGACTTTATCTCCTTCACTCCTGTTCCCTAGGCACTCAGCACAAAGCCTGGAATGAATATTTTGAAATCAAGTACAATATGACAGATTATATCATCCACATTCCATGGAAGGTCATCTCTATCCAAAAGTAAATAACGTGCAAAACACATGGACAACAAGTGCCATGGCTGGGTCTGCAGCGATGCTATTGCCTCTCTGCAGTGATGCCAGTGTCCCTCTGCTAGGAAAATAGGCTCTTCACAGCAATGTGCATGCCTTCCCATCATGTTCTTCCTGTGATGCCCATTTTGGGGTGGGCCTAAAATCAGTGGCTCATGAATCTGCCTGACTTAATTCATCTCCCTCTGCAAGTCCCTAAACCCCTAGGCCTGACCTCCTGGCTCTGAATCACAGACAATCTGCTACGCTCCACACAACCTTTTTTAGTTCTGTCTCCCAATTATGATGGGAAGAGGCTGTAGGCCCTCAGCTGTCATTCACTCTGTGACAATGCTCTGCCAGGCTCCTGCCTGTCAGTCATCTCCTACAGCCAGGGATGTTTATCAGCTTGGATTCTTAAAGGGTTACAGACACCAGAAATAGGAAATGTCTGTTTACTTCAACCATAGTGAGAACTGTGTCTGGTGCAGTTACCATTTGAGACATACCTAAACCCAAACACAGAGATCTTAGGAAATCTGGAGAAGCACTTCATGCTGAAAGAAACTAAATGAAAGGAGGTCACTGAATGGGGGAGGGGCCTGTTTAGAGGTTCCCTGGATGAGATTCATAGTCCTGAGTTCATGGTCATGTGATCACCTAAATGCCCTGGAGAGCAGACATGACATCAGCAGAGAGATTGGGGATTAGAAGTTCTCCTCTGACATTCTCCTTAGATACATTCAGCAAGAAACTTAGCTCCTCTTGCGTTCCGATTCCATTTATAAAATGAAGCCTGGAAGGGTGTGGGGAGCATGTGAGAGGTCGGTTAACGGGAAAAGTACAATTAGAGAAAGAATAAGATCCAATGTTCAATATCAGAGTAGGTGACCATAGTTAACAATAATGTATTTTATATTTTAAAATAGCTAGAAGAGAGGACTTTAAAATGTTCCCAACACAGAAAAGTGATAAATGTACCAGGTGATGGAGATTCTGCACATCCTAACTTGGTCATTACACATCTATGCACATAACGAAATGTGGACCTTATTAATGTGTACAAATATTATTTGCATCAATAAAAAACAGGGGATTTGTATACCGTATCTCTGAAGTCCCAGCCAGGTCTGCCTTGCATTTCAAAGCACCTACAGGCATGGTCAATTACAATATGTCTTCCTGTGGTGGTGGGAGAATCTGCCTCAGTGTGGAGAATGTGGGGAGGCTAAGGCACAGGTGTAGGTTGATGGATGGGCTTAACTTGGCTGTGAGCTCTCAATGAAGCCTTTTACCACCCACATGGATATGGACTAAAAAATATGGATGAAAGATCCTATTTCTTCACAGTCCAATTGCTGCTTTTATCAGAAGGATCAGATGAAAACCAAGCGATAGTCCGTCACCCAGAGTGGAGGCCACCCTTGCCTTCAGTGAGAGCTGCCAGCACAGCCAGATGAATTGCTGCTCTTTCATCTGTGGTTCTGGGGAAGAGTTGAGAATTCATTTCTCAAAGGAAAGGCCAGAGAAGGAGAAGGTTATGTATTCAGGAACAGATTATTTAGATGTATGTTTTGTACCGAATATTTGGGCCTGGCTCTCAAAGCTACATGCAGAAATCCCAACCTTCAGTGTGATGGAATTTGTAGTTGTGGCCTTTGGGGGGTGGCCAAGTCATGAAGGTGGAGCCCTCATGCATGGAATTAGTGCCCTTATATTACAAAAGAGACTCCAAAGATCTCCCTCACCCCTTCTTCCATGCATGGGTGCAGTAAAAAGATGGTCAATTATGAATCAAGAAGTGGACCCTTACTAGATACTGAATTTGCTGAAGCTTTCTAAATCAAGGATTTACCAGATTCTAAAACTGTGAGAAATAATTTTCTACAGTTTATAATACACCCAATCTGTAGTGTTTTTGTTATAGTAGTCCAAATAGACTAAAGCACATCTTGAACTTACAGCTTGAACTTCAGGTATTATTATACCATTTATCTTATAGCATGAAACCCTTATGATGGTGCACTTCCATGTCTTACCTCCTAAACTTTAGACGATGATGTCATACATTTTTCTTATATTTAGGTTGTAAATTTCAAATATACTGTTATTCTTTATGGATTATCTTCTTTTTTTTTTCCTTTTTTTTTTTTTTTTTTTTTTTGGTAGAGATGGGGTCTCATTATGTTGCCTAGGCTGGTCTTAAAATACTGGTCTCAAACAATCCCTCAGCCTTGGTCTCGCGAAGTGCCGGGTTTATAGGCATGAACCAGCACCCAGCCCTGAAAAATGCTATTTATATTTTACTCACGCTGTTATTATTTCTGGTGCTTTTTACTCCTTTGTGCAGAACCAGATTTCCATTTGGTACCATTTTCCTTTTGCTCAAAATACTTAATTTAATGTTTCTTGTATTGTATGTGTGGTGGGCATTAATTCCTGCAATTTTTGAATATATAAATTCTTTATTTTACATCTCTCTTTGAAAGTATTTTCATTGGATAGAGAATTTCAGGTTTTTCTTTTTGGAATTTCAATGATAATTGCTCAACTGTCTTCCAACTTGCATTGTTTCCAATAAGGAATCTGCTGTCATGTTTATTTTGTTTCTCTGGGATGGTTTTCTTCAAGCATCATTTAATTTGCTTTGTTTCCTGGCTAGGGCTGTCACGTGGGTTGGAGTTAATGACCAATGTCTCCTGAGAAAATATCTTAATGATCACTCTAACCATAGTATGAGAAGGCTGGAATCTGGCTGTTAGATTTCATTTTACCCTAACTCTACAGAGAAGAAAGTTGTAGTCTAGAGTCCCCATAGGCTTAGAAGAAAACTTTAATTACTCAAAGCCTTGTATTTGACTTCCTTAGAAATTGTGCATTTGTTAGTCCATTCATGGATCGATGGGCACTTCTTAATACTGCACCCTACAGAGACTTTCCTTCCTTTACCCTGTCCAGTACCAACGCTTCTTGCTTCCCCTAAATAACCAACATGCACTTATGTACTCATCTCCTGTCCAGTACCAAGGCTCCTTGCATCTCCTAAATAACCAGCATGCACTTACGTCCTCATTTCTTCATGAGGAATCGAATTAAGACACACACAATGCATGTCATCCCATGTGTCCTACCAGACAGTTGTCTCAGGCTTTGGACAACAGTATCTTCTTAGAAGACCAACACTCATACCGGGCTATGTAATATTGAACTTGAGTCATTAATGGAGATACCACAGACTTTTTATACTTCAGACACTGTTGAAAGCTCAATACTGAAATTACCTTATTATCTCCCCTGAGGCTTGCAGAGATCACTGATATTTGAGAGGGCCAATCTGAAAGAAACATTGATCATTTAATCTGCTCAGTTCACTAAGCTCTATTCCTGAATCAAGTCAGATCACCAGGAAGCTTCACTCTCTGTAGGAATGCATTCACCTTATCACGACTTCTTTTCATGTCTTTACTTAAGTAAGATATACAGTGTAACCAGGAAAAGACTGTTTTTACATCTCTGGAAAAATAGCTGTTGAAAAAGCTATTCCCTGTGTAACTCTCTTTTTTTAGTAATGGCTCTTAAGATACATCCCTACCAGAAATAAATGCCAAGGGGAAAAGTATTCTCTTTCCACTTACTGCTGCTGCTACCTCCTCTTCTTCTTCTTTTAATCAAATAATGAAAACTATTTAAGCCAAGACATTTCATATTTTGACATAGTTAGGTAGAAAGTCAAAGTAAATTGAGTGCTAAATTTTAATAATATCCAATTATTGTTCTTTTGCATACTTTATGTTATTTTTAAAATCTCCACCTTTGTGCCATTATATTTGAAGGAACTACTTTAAAACATTTAAAAATAAATATGACTTACATTTAAATCATTTATCTATCTTCAATTATTTTTTGTGAGTGGTGACAGATATTGATCCTGTTTCATTCTTCCGCATGTGGCTATCCAATTTTCCCAGCACCAGTTATTGAATAGGGATTCTTTTCCCCACTGTTTATTTTTCTATGCTTTTGCAAAGATTAGTTGGCAGTAAGTGGATAATTTTGTATCTGACTTTTCTATTCTGTTCTATTGGTCTATATCTCTATTTTTACACTAACACTATGATGTTTTGGTTGCTGTAGCTTTATAGTATACTTTGAAATCTAATAATGTGATGCCTCCACATTTGTTCCTTTTTCTTAAGTTTGACATGGCTATTTCTGTGTCTTTTTTTGTTTCTAAATGAAACATAAAACTATTTTTTTCTAGATCTGTGAAATGTAATATTGGTGTTTTGATAGGGATTACAATTAATCTGTCAGTCTCTTTGGCTAAAATGAATATTTTAACATTGTTGATTCTACTGATCCATGCCCGTAGTATGTTTTTCCATTTGTTTGTATCCTCTACAATTTCCTTAGTGTCTCTCCTAGTTCTCAGAGATCTTTAACCTCCTCAGTTAGGTATATTCCAAGGTATTATATTTCCATCGTAGCTATTGTATGATAGTGAGTCTTTGATTTGACTCTCAGTTTGACTGTTATTGATGTATAAAAATGATACTAATTTGTGTACATTGATTTTGTACACTAAGACTTTGCTAAAATTATCAATTCCAGGAGTCTCTTAGTGGAATCCTTGGGATTTTTTAGGCAGAAGATCATATCATCAGCAGAAAGTGATGGTTTAACCTCTTCTTTCCTGATTTGTATACTCTTAATTTCTTTCTATGCCTGATTGCTCTGGCTAGGACTTCTAGGACTATGTTGAATCAAAGGGTGACACTGGGCATTCTTGCAAAGTTCTTACTGTGAATGTTTTCAGCTTTCCCCCCATTCATATGATACTGGCTGTAGCTTTGTCATATATGGCTTTTATAATTTTGACATAAGTTCCTTCTATGCGTAGTTTTGTTTGTTTGTTTGTTTTTTATGAAGGAGTGCTGAGCTTTCTGAAATGTTTTATCTATTTCTATTGAAATAATCATGTGATCTTATTTTTGCTTCTGTTTCTGTGGTGAACCCCATTTATCAATTTATATATAGTAAACCATTCTTGCATCCATGGGATAAAGACCACTTAGTCATGGTGAATTTTTTTTTAATGTACCATCTAATTTCATTTCCTAGCATTTTATTGAGGATTTTTTCTTCTGTATTCATAAGGAATATTGTTCTGTAGTTTTCCTTTTTTTGTAGTATTCTTCCCTAGTTTTGGTATCAAGGTGATACTGACTTTGTAGAATGAATTGGAGGAAGGAGTCCCTCCTTCTCGATGTTATAGAATAATTACTGCAGTATGAGTACCAACTCTTCTTTGTAGTTTTGATAAAATTTAGCTGTGAATTCATCTGGTCTAGGGATTATTTATTTGTTGAAAGAATTTTTATAGATGTTCAATCTCTGTTGCTCATTATTGGTCTCTTTTCTTCCTGATTGAGTCTTGAAAGATTTTCTGATTCCAGGAATTTGTCCATTTCCTCTACATTTTTAAGTTTATGTGCTGAGAAGTTTTCATAGTATCCTCAGTTTACATTTTGCATTTCTGTAGTATCAGTTGAAGCCATAAGAATTCTAGAAGAAAATGCTGGAAAAACACCTCTAGTTATTTGCCTAGGCAAATAATTTATGAAGAAGTCACCAATGGCAGTCACAACAAAAATAAATAAACAGGACCTGATTAAATGAAAAAGTTCATGCATAGCCAACAGACAACCTACAGAAAGGGATAAAATATTCACAAACTATACATCTGATAAAAGGTGTATCATCTACAAAGAACTCAAGAAAATCAGCAAGAAAAAACAACCCCATCGAAAAGTGACTAAAAGACATGAACAGAAGCTTTTCAGAAGAAGATACTACTGGACAACAAATATATTTAAAAATACTCAATATCACTAATCATCAGGGATATGCATACAAAACCACAATGAGATATCACCTTACCCTTGTTACAACAGCTTTTATTGGAAGTCCAAAATGAAATAGATGCTGGTGTAGATGCAGAGAGGAAGGAATACTGCTACACTGTTGGTAGGATTGCCAAATACTATAACCTCCTTGGAAAACAGTATGAAGATTCCTCAAAGAACCCATTGACCCATGAATGGATTAACAAATTGTGTTATATGTACACCATAGAATACTATACATCCATAAAAAGATGGGGACTTCACATCTTTTATGTTTATCTGGATGAAGGTGGAATATATTCTTCTTAGTAAAGTAGCTCAAGAATGGGGGGGAAAAGTATCCAGTGTACTCAATACTTCTATGAAATCAATATATAATCACCTACACATTCATACAAATAGTAAAGCGTAACTATAGTCCAGAAAGTAGAAGGGAAGAGGAAAGAGGGGGGACGTGAAGGGGGGAGCAGGAGGAGGGAGAGTATTTAGTGGGACCTCACCTAATGTGCACAATGCAATGGTACATTTCAAAACTATTAAGAAAAAGGTATAATTGTGAAGGATGTGTTAATCAATCCTATGTAAGCATTTCACATTGGAAAGCAAATCAATACACTGAACCCCATAAATGCATCAATGTACGTGGATATGATTTAATAAAAACAAAAAAATACAAAAAAATAAGAAACTGACCAAGATTGACTTTTTTCCCTGGAAGAATAACCATGAGAAAACAGTAAATGTATTAATTTTGTATGATAATGTGCATATGATTTTACTGTGCTTTGAATATGTATGCTTTTGTATGAAATTCTCTAATAAAATTTATACAAGAAAAAAAAATAAAAGTAGACCTACAGATTTGATCCAGCAATCCCACTACTGGGTATTTACTCAAAGGAAAAGAAGTTATTTTTATCAAAATGACACCTGCCCGTGAATGTTAGACTGTGGACAAGCAGATAGCATTGAGACTTGGCTTAAGATCATCTACATTTGGTTTACAGCAAAAATAAAGTTCTTGCATGTTCAGAGATAGCAAATGAAAAATCACCAGGTAACCTCCATGATCACTGATTTGTAACAATATACACCATGACTCGCTCATTCTTCCACAACTCTGTGTATATCCCAAGTGCTGGGTGCCACATTGAGGTTAGAAATAGCTTTGGGAGAAAGTAGATGCTGACTCTGTTCTCATGGATTTCAGGATTCAGCTAGAGCAGTGATTTTCAACAGGTGTGCCATGGCACACTGGTGTGCTGTGAGAGGAAACTGGTGTGCCACAAAAATTTTTAAAGATCACTAATTGAATTATTTTTGAAGGAAGTTCAAAGCATAATAATTCTACATTCTTTTTTCACTCCTTTTTTAAATCAACATAATTTAAGTGTGCCATGGAAGTTTAACTATATGTTCAAGTGTGCCATGAGACAAAAAAGGGTGAAAAACATGGCACTAGATCGTGCATGTGTGTGTGTGTGTCTGTGTGTGTGTGTACAGAGGGAGGAAAAGAGATGGGGAGAATAACCTCAGCTGAGGACTGCCTCGCCTGACCTCCAGTGAAAAGTAATAGCTCCAAAGAGAAATAGGAAACAGCTTTGCAAACATGATTGTGAATGTTTATGTAAATGGGTCTTGATATCTGTGAGGGAGGCAGATAGCATGAGTCATGGCTTCTGCTAAGCTGCTCTGGGGGAAAAAAAAAAACACACACAAAACAATGAGTGTGAACCCCTATCAGCAGGGAACAGACATTTATTGGTTGAGTTTAATGCTAGTTATTATTTCTATTTTCTTAAAACGGAATGGAGAGCTATGCAGTTGCCCTTTGTTTAATGGCGCATGAGGTTTTGACAAGAGTCTGAATACAAGCCTGTGGTATGTTTTGGTTACATTGATGTTACACTGATGTCACAGCACAGGACAAGGATGCCAGAGACCCCGATTAAAAAAGAAAAAAAAAGTATTTTTTCTCTTGGTGCTATTTACCGAGGACTTCAAAGTTTAACTTTCAAGGGAGTCAATGAAGATCCACATAACTTAATACTCACCAGGCAAACAGAAACACCCAGCTTCTCCCAGACCCACATATGCTCTTTCCTTAAACCCACACAGGTATGGCCCCATTTGTGGGCAATTCACACAAATAGAGTCAATTCTACCGACTCTCACAGTGCTGGCCAACATATGCCTTATTCACAGGCATTTGCAAGTAGGAAAAATTTTTCTGTATGAACTTTGCCATCCACAGTAGCATCACCATTAGAACTTGTTAGACACAGAGATTCTCAGGCCTCATCCCTGAACTTCTAAGTTGGAAACTCTGAAGGTGAGACCTACTTTTTTAATGAACCTGACAGGTGATTCATGCAAACTCAAGTTTGAAACTCACTTTTCTAAGAACCAGTTTTCTGAATTGATTCCCTATCCCATGGAACCTGTAAGCCATCTTAATTACCAATACCGAAAAGCCAAAACAAAACAAAACAACATAAACAACTCTGGAGGTCCAACTCTGGCTTCCCCATGGTTTATGAAATTGCCAAACCTTTGTTTATGTCCAGAGCATCTTGAAACAAAGCTTTGTTTATGTCCAGGCATTTTGCTAAACAAGGTATGAGTTCAAACCTTTCCAGAGCAGTAGGTGTGTTTAGCACTAGAAAGTAGAATTCTTCTTACTTACCAATGATTATAACCCTTTTTTCTTTGTTGTTGTCAGACATGGTTTTGAAGAAACTAATATTATATTTTAGTGACGTCCAATTACACAGTGAGAAAATTCTAAGTGGGGGAGTCAGATTCATGAAGTTAGACTTAATTTTTGGCATGGGAGGGGAGGAAACCTAAGTATAAATCAGGCTAAAAGCAGGTTTCTTGGGGAGAGTCACATGTGTAGTCACCTAATTTCAGAATCTCTTTGCAATTATTCTCCACGGGATCTTTTCTAAGTGATATGGTGCCTACTTTGTTTGGAATTAGCTTTAGCAAGAGCTTAACCTCTTCAGTCATAGAAACAGAACTTTTGTGTCCTGGGAGGACCAACAAATGCTGCCCCCATGGGGAAATGATAAAGCCACAAGTCTAATATTAGAGTCTGTAGGTAAAGACAAGTTTCAAACCTCAGAATTTTAATCTAATTTTTGGAGAGGAGTGATTTATATCCTTTCCGATAGGTCATCATTTCCTGAAAAGGAAATGTGCAGAGGGGACTGTTTAATCCCCACTGCCTTTCTCACTTAGCATGATCAGGAGCACTGATTTATCTAGGCATTTCTGAAGCTTCATAGCATTAATTTTAAGTGTTCAGTTTAAAGTGATATATTTGGGGACATAACTGCTCAGAATCTAAGAACATCTTAACATGTTTTTTAAAGGATAATTATAAACCTCAACCGCAAGGAGAGCTGATAGGCAGCTCTCTCTGCAATTATGGCTCTGAAGAGCTTCCTAATTTTAATAAATTATTGATGTGTAAAAAAATACATATTTTTCACATTCTTGTATAAGCTATAGAGTTGCTTCAAAGCAAAATTTAAAACATTCAAACACAATCCATCGTGAGCACACCTGTGTCCGTTATGATGCATCCAAAGTGCTTAGAGAAGGAGCATGCATCAGGCTTCTTAAGTGTTCGTTGAGGATCTATTAGGGTGTTTAAAAAGACAGAATGCCAGCCAGACACAGAACCATGCACTCCGTATGATTCTATTTACATAAAGAACAAAAGGGGAAAACTAATCCATGCTATTAAAATTCAGACTAGTGCTTACTCCTATGGAACACTGCCTGAAAGGCACAAGGGACTTCCAGGGGACGGTCATTCTGTGTTTCTCAGTCTGAGTGCTGGTGACATGCATGTGTTCAGCTTGTGAAAATTTATCAAGTTGTAGACTCGTGGCTTTCACGTTTTCTTAGATGTTTTCTTGGTCCATCTTTGGCTGATAACATAATGTAATATAATATAACATATATAATATAGAATGAGTGGCTTACAAACAACACAGATTTATTTCTCATAGTTCTGGGAGCTGCAAGTCCAAAGTGAAGGTATCATCAGACTCAGTGTCTGGTGAGGTCACATGTCCTGGTTAACGGGCAGTTGTCTTTTCACTATGTCTTCACGTGGTGGAAAAGGGTAAGGGAATTCTCTGGGGTCTCTTTTCTAAGACCATTGCTCCTATTCATGAAGACCCCACCCTCATAATCTAATCATCTCTCCACTTCTAAATACCACTCATTGGGGGTTAGGTTTCAACACATGAATTTTACAGAAAACAAATACACAGTTCATAGCATGTGCTATGCTTTAGTAAGCAGTTACAAACATAAGGTCAACCTGACTCACATTCTAACAAACATTTCTTGAAGGTGATCCAATAATTTTAAAAAATACAAAGAAAAGTTCCAAAAGTAGGTAATGGAAGCCATCCCTACAACTCCAAATCATAAATCTCAAAGGGAAAAGTGCCATGCATACTCAGAATGGGATGGTATGCAGAATGGCACTATTGAACCTAGACTGAGACTTTGAAATATCCCTTCCCATTCCAATGTCAGAAAAATGGAGGCTTAATCAATATACACGAAGAGACCAGGATAAGTGATTTCAGTTAATCTCAGAAGCACTGTTCATCCCAATCTCCAGCCTAGCCACTGATAGCACATTAAATGTCAGATATAATAAAAGGTATAGGCTCTCTATAAATATTCCATTACTTTAAGATTTTAAAACAATAAAGAAGTTCAACCATTCAAGTCTGTGAATTACTAAAACCTGAGGGGTATTTAGAGAAACTATAAAACTCTTTGATAATTCTTATTTATATTGGAAGAACCTAATTTTCATGATAAGGTCTTAAGATAAATGAAAATGATAGTGAAATATTACATTTTATCCAAAAGATTGGCACATACTGAATAAAGTTCTTAGTATCCAGGGTGTGGGGACAAGAACACTTTCAAATGAGCCTGGGGGCAATATAAATTGATATGACATTTTGGGAGGCAATGTGGTAGTCTCTTCCAGAATTTTAAATGGGCCCACCTTTGATTCAACAATCCCATCCTATGTTCAATGGGGCCATGTGAAGAAATGTCATTTTTGCAAAGTTTTAACAGTGAAAAGCTAGAGACAACCTAGATGTCCATCACGTGTAGGAGTGGTCAAATCAATTAGAGTAAACCAATAACAAGGAATAATATTAGTCATCGAAACACCTTAGGTAGACCCCTCTCTCTCTCATACACAGACACATACACACAAATGTAAAGACTGTATACTTTATATTATGTAGTGGGGAAAAAACTACTCAACAATACCAATGGTATGATCACATTCTTTTAAAAATAATCTACCACCCTTTTTTTCCCCCACTCTGTCACCCTGGGCAGAGTGCAGTGACATCGTTATAGCTCACAGCAACCTCAAACTCCTGGGCTCAAGAGATCCTCTTGCATTAGCCTCCCAGGTAGCTGAGACTATAGGCACCTTTCACAATACCTGGCTAATTTTTCTATTCTTAGTAGAAACAGGGTCTTGCTATTGCTCAGGCTGGTCTTGAATTCCTGAGCTCAAGCGATTCACCTGCCTTGGCTTCCCACAGTGCTCAATTTATAAGCAGGAGCCAAGAATCTACCACTCTTGATGAGAAGCATGTCACCATCACCACCACATTAGATGAAAAGGATGGGAAATATATAGTAAGAACTAATAGCTGTAAATTATTAGCAGAACCACTCATCTCTCTAACTAGATCATGAGTTTAACTTGGACTTTATCTTATAACCCCAGTAAGTAACACCATGACTGATATTTCAAAAAACTCAAATATCATTTATGAAGAATCAATCAATTTTTTTGACATTCACTTGCTCAATAGCACTGATCACTCACTCAATTCCTAAGTGCATTATTGATCGTCTGCTGTGTAGTAGGCAGGGTGCCCATGCTGAGAGCTGAAAGGTAGATGACACAGGCATGGTTTTGTACATGTTATCATTCATGGTCTGTCCAGGGGCCAGAGAAATGGCCAGACAGTTATAAGATAGTGTGAGGAGGGACCGAATGGGGGAAATCCACGGTTGTACGAGAGCACTTAGAAAGGAAGTCTTATTAAGGAATAACTTCTAGGCTGACATGTAAAATGTTAATAGGAATTTTCCAGAGAGAAGGGAAGGAATGAAAGTTATAGGAATAGAAAATGGTGATTCTTCATGTGTTTGGGGTCATCTAAACACCAAAATCTTGATATTTTGTCAGGCAGTCTCTACCCATGCCAGGTATCCTTATATCACTACAACTTTGAGGTTTTGTCAAACATCAGCTGATAATAGCTCAAGTTACAGTGTCTGGAAGACTGAGTTTTCCCAAAATAGCTGCCACCATATTGCATTCATCCTGCACTTCACAGTGTGATGGGGACAGTGGCATGCTTGCATCAAGTAACAGAGTGTATGTTCTCTCTCCTTGACCTCAGAGGAACTGTTCACTGCCTCAACTACTAGGTAAATAGGGTAAAGTTATAGTTCGAAGCCTAAGTCATAAAATATCATGCGTTTCCATCTTGTTCTCTGGATGTTCACTCTGGACCTCAGCTACCATCCGGTAAGGAAGCACAAAGTAGTCACAGGGAGAGGCCCTGTGTAGATGTTCTGGTCAAGAGCCGGCATCAACCATCAGACACACTGAAGAAAAAAATGTTAAAACATTTAGCCTCTAGATGTTTGAGTTATCCTTGCCTCAGTTATCCCAGGGGACATTGTGAAAAACAGACATGAACATTCCCCACCAAGCCCTCACAAATCATAGATTTATAAGTAAAATAAAGGACTACTGTTGCTTTAACATACTAAGTTTGTGATGGATTTTTTATGCAATTATAACTGCATACTGTAATAAAACACAGAAAAACCCAACATCTTATCCTAGTCACTAATAGACTGATGATAACCCTTGACAAACATAGCTGGGATGAAAACTCTGGTTTGTCCTCCTGTCCACACCTCACACTGCTCAATCTGGGGTGACTCCTAGAGAAAGTCAAGCCCCACATTCCCACCAAGACCACCAAGAATGAGCTTTATAGAAGAAGGAAGAAGGTGGGGACATCATTACTATGAATGTTGTTGGGATCCAAAGGGCAGGAATTTAGCAGCAGTCAGGGTGAGAGCAGTTCAGAACAAGATTACAAAAACCAGCATCTCTAATCGAGACCTGTAAAGTTTTAGGAAAGTAGCCACAGGAATACAAAATGTTTTAATATGCTTAAAAGCCTCATAAAAGGGTCTGCAGACTATGGTATGTGGGCCACAGGCAATGCACAGGGTTTTTTGTTCGTTTCTTTGTTTTTTGTTTTTTTTTTGTTTTTGGCTGAGGCTGGGTTTGAACCTGCCACCTCTGGTATATGTGGGGCCAGCGCCCTACTCCTTTGAGCCACAGGTACTGCCCAATACATAGTTTTTTTTAATAATTTTTTTTTTTTTTTTTTTTTTTGCAGTTTTTGGCTGGGGCTGGGTTTGAACCCGCCACCTCCAGCATATGGGGCTGGTGCCCTACCCCTTTGAGCCACAGGTGCCGCCCTAATAATAAAGTTTTACTGGGACACAGTTATGCCTATTCATTTATATATAGTCCAAGGTGCTTTTGTGCTACAACAGCAGAGTTTAACAGTTACCACAAAGACTTTACACCCCAGAAAACCTAAAATATTTACTATCCTGTCTTTTACAGAAAAAATAAGCAATGCTTGGCCTAATGGAATGTATCCATTTACCCAGAATAAAGCAGTACAGAATAATTAAAATGTCCTTTTTCTTTTCTTTTCTTTCTTTCTTTCTTTCTTTTTTTTTTTTTTTTGCTGTTATCTGGAATCATACCAACTTCCCTGCTGGTTATCCTGAGTTGATCAGAGGCTCTACTTGGCAGCTCTATGAGTCCTTGTTGAATTTCCTAAAATGAGATAACTCATTATTACCTAACAAAAAAAGTTCGTAGACAGAATGTTCCAGCACCTGGATTCCATGGAAAAAAGAATACAGAAAGCAAGGCAAGCCCAGGATCGTAGATGTACTAGAGTCTCTGAAGCAATGACGTGAAGAAAGGCAGAGAGGATTGCAGGAGTAGCCATGGGTTTGCATTCTGTGGGAGTCAGAAACTGAAGGTCTGTGCACCATGTCTGACAGGTTTTATGTCATTTAAAATTGAACTGATACAACATCTGCTCGTTGGAGGTACTGTTCAAATCATCTGGTCCAGGACAATCCTTAAGCTCCTTCTCCATAATTTCTTCTACCATCCTGGCTGAGGATGTAAGCACTCACTTTCCCAGCCTCCTCTGCAGCTAATGTGACCACATGACCTGTTCTAGCCAATAAGACTGAAGCAGAAGTCTATTAAAATTTCCTGGACCAAGTGTTGGCTAATGAAAGACTGGTCTTATCCTTGGTCCTTCTTCCTTCCTTAGATGCAGACAGATACCATGAATTAATTCCAACTTTTCCTGATGAACAACATGGTTCTGGCAACACTGAACCTATATGCTCCCAAGTGGCAATTATTAGCAGGAACAATGTAAACAACTAGTCCTGTTTAAACACCAGTTATAGGTGTTCTGGGTGGCCACCATTCCCCTGGGCCATCGCCCTAATTTTGAATGACCTCTGCCCCCATTGAGAAGGAGGTTAGGAGCCCATGAGTGTTACTGAGAGCCAATACAGACAGCTGCCACTCAACCAAAGGACTCACACAGCACTGAGTCTGCAAGTGCATGATGGGGAAAGCTTGGCTCTCTTAAAATGATTAAAGGATAAAAAATAAAGACTGTACAATCTACCTACTTGAATAATCAGAGTATTATTCTTATATAGTTCTAAGTCTCGTGGGAAGTTTTTCAGAGAAAAAAAAATATATATATATATATATATATTTTAGGCATGTATCAATGAGTAATTTCCAAAGTGCTCTAAAGACAAGAATTACCAATTTTAATGAGTGGGTAATAACAGCACTAAGATCATCCTAGACGATTTGTCCCTAATAACATTCTAAATGCTAGCTGGGTCCATTATGCCAAGCTTTCGCTCTACACACACATTATTTATTCTATCATTCTACATTTTGAGAAGTGCTGGCCCCAGTGGCTGAGAAGGGCTGGTGCTATGGGACAGGAAACCTCACATTCCATATTGGTAACGGTGACTCACTTGCTTTCCTCCTGCTCTCTGGGTTTGTCTTAAAAGCTCTAAAAGTAGGTAGTTGGTGGCTTTTCTTAAAAGCTGGAATAACCTCAGGCCCCAGTTGACAACACAAGATGGGAAATAATGGCTCCAAGTAACACAGTGGTGTAGCACAAATAAAAATTGCAACTGCAGAGCTGCTGAGAAAAAGCCAAACTACCACCTGAGTACATGTTTTGTTCCCTAAAATCACTGGATTACTGGATGGGTTTTATCCTAAACATCTCATGTTGTTTTTAAATACGGTTGACTTTTATAAATTCCAGGAGGAGGAAAGGATGGGAGGGTTTTACATTGTGAATGTACAAGGCAGCTATGCTGCGTGTGATCATAAAGCTATCACGTAGAAGTCAATCATCATCTTCCATTTCTGTTTTGCTAACTTTGAGCTTCTCAATTTGCATTTATCATCTTCTTACAAACAAGTGTATGTAACTCTTTTCTGTAGTAAATAAGTTATGCAATTGGTTACTCTCCCTCAACTTTGATTGACTATAGGAGACTCTGATTCATGTGACTCATTTACCCATAAATAGTTGTTAGAAGTCCTGAGAAGACAATGGCTACACACACACAAACCTTGAATCCTAAGTAAAAGAAAATACTGCCTTTGTGTCTCAGATTGCGTTATTCTGTGATTATATTTGTGCAGAAGATGGGTTGGGAAACTGTAGAATTGTAATCCCTGTTCCCAGCCAGGAATTTTCTCTTCACTTTAAATTACAATAAACAATCATTTTAAATGCAATTAATACAGACTACTGACTGTATCACAAAACAGGAAACAATAAGGAAGGAAGTGAAATGGAAGAAAACAGGTATTTTCTAAGCACCAACCCTCTGTGCGCACCTGCTTTGTTCCATTTTCCTATGAGTTATGTTACTGAATTTTCACTGCTACACCACTAAGTAGGTTTTTAGAACTGAGGAAATTGAGCCTCAGGAAAGTAAAGTGGCTTACTCAAAGTCACAAGATAGCAAGTTAGACTGCAGTGTGTCTGAAGTCCCACTAGGTCTATCGCCTCAGAGTACAAACAAGGGCAGGGCTCTACCCTGTGACCTCCCTAAGTAAGAGCTGGTCTCTGTCTGAAAACTTCCAGAGAGGAAAAAGTTTATTCTTTGAACTTAAGCTGAAAATGTTCTTACCTGTCTTTAATCCTTTCTTAAGTCTCAAAACAATCACAGAAGAATCTTTAAGGTATAGAACATTTACTATAAACTAAATATGGTTCTGAGCATGCTGTGAACACTAGAGTTTAAGCCTGCTTCATTCATTCAGTGATCCATTCATTCATGGAACAAATGTTCACTAAATTCCCACCTTGCGCCAGACACTGAGCAGCATGGGGACACCCATGCGGCAGACGTAACAGGCATACTTCCTTTTATTGTACTTTACAAATACCGCAGTTTTTAGGAATTGAAGGTTTGTGGAAACCCTGCGTTAAGCAAGTCTATTGGCACCATTTTTCCAACAGCATATGTTCAACTTCGTGTTTCTGTGTCAGCATATTTTAGCAATACTGTATTTTTTAATTAAAGTATGCACATTTTTTAGACATAATGCTATTACACACTTAATAGACTACAGCAAATATAAACATCACTTTTATTTGCACTGGGAAACCAAAAAAATTGTACAACTTACTTTACTGTGCTATGTGCTTTATTGTGATAGATAGTATTTACTGTTCTGTGTTGGTCTGCAACCAAATCTGCCATATCTCCAAAGTATGCTGTATCCTTCTTTCAGGCTTAAAGAAACATAAGTTCAAAAAGTAAATTCTTTTTTTTTGTCTGTTTCTTTTTATTATTTTTTTTATTAAGTCATCAGTACATAGATCATAAATACATTTATGCCATTATGGGATTCAATGTGTTGATTATTTGCACAAATTGGAGTGTTTACATCCTAGTAATCAACATAGCTTTCACCTCATTTACCAAATTACAGCATTAAGACATTTGTGTTCTACACCTGATAGATCCAACTTGTACTTGCAATATGCTCCATAGGTGTGGTCCCCCTACTAATCCTCCCTCTATCGACCCACCCCCTCCCTTCCCCTCTCTCTCCCCTTCCCTTCTTCATCCCAGGCTATAGTTGTGTTTCATTCTTCATATGCAAGTATGAGTGATTATAAATTGGTTTCACAGTAGTACTGAATGCATTGGATGTCTTTCTTTTTTTTTTTTTTTTTCCATTCTTGAGATACTTTACTAAGAAGAATATTTTCCAGTTCCATCCATGTAAACCTAAAAGAGGTAAAGTCTCCATTTTTTTTTTTTTTTTAATGCTGCATAGTATTCTATGGTATACATATACCACAATTTAGTAATCCATTCATGGGTTGATGGGCACATAGGCTTCTTCCATGACTTGGCAATTATGAATTGAGCTGCAATGAACAATCTGGTCCAAATATCGATCTAAATGTAGACCTGGCATTTGATCCTGCAATTGCTCTTCTAGGTGTATATCCAAAGAACCAAGTAGGTAAATCCTTATACAGGGTAGCACAGACTGGCCAGTAGCTCACCAAAGAGATTTTCTTATACTCTGGGGACATGGTGAGAATAAATTTCCAGCCTTCCTTAGGTTTGGTGAATGGAATTTGGACAGAAGTGGTATTCTCCACTTTGGGGGCAGGGACCATAAAATCCTCCTCCAAGGGTAGTTTCTCTTGACTGCAGGAAATAAACATCTACTTGTTTAGCTCCTGAGTCTTAAAGATATACACTTTATAGAAGTATATATTATCTTAATTAACATGTAAACCTAACAAAGAAGCCAGGCCAGAATTTTCATTCAAATCTATTTGATTCCAGAGTCTGTGTTATGGAGTACAAGGAATACTACTGGTGTTCACTTCTTTGAACTTCTATATACTGATCTGAGTCCTACCCTCTGCCATGTGAAAGTATCAGCTCATTTCTTCTCTGATACAAGCCTCCAGAAAGGGCACCAGAAGGGTACAAAAGCCATAGAGAAAATCATTGAAACCAAAAATTAGTTCTTTGAAAATGACATTAAGATTGACATTTCTTATTTAAACAGACCAAGGGAAAAGAAAGAAGACATAAATCACCAAATTAATAAATAACAAAGCCATACTTCCACTAATCTGGCAAATATTTAAAGGATTACGAGAGAATCCTATGAATAAATTACATACCTATAGATTAGCCAATTTATAGATGAAATAGAAAATTTGCCATAAAGATGTAAATTAACCCACTGACTAAAGAAATTAAAGATCTTAACAACTAAAAACAGTAAAAACCCCACAACAAATAAAAATAAACTAAATAATTAATTTAAAATATTTCTGCAAAGAAAATTCCAGACCCAGATGGTTTCACTGGTGAATTTAATCAAACATTTAAAGAAGAAATAATACCAATATTTCACAAATTCTCCCAAAGAACAGTAGAGGAAAGAACATCTCCCAATTCATTCTATGAGGCCAGTGTTACCCTGGTACAAAAGCCATATCAGGATGTCAAAACAAACAAACAAACAACAACAAAAAAAACATAGACCAATATCCCTCATGAATACAGCAACAAAATCTTTGACAAAATCTTGGCACATTAAATTCAACAACATAGGTAGTAGGCTGTTAATGGATCTCAAAAATATCAGATCCTAGTACCTGCAACCTGTAAATCTTTATTTATGTAAAAAGAGGTCTTTGCCTAGGTGATTAAATTAAAAATTATGAGATGGAGAGATTATCCTGGATTATCCAGGTGGGCCCTAGATGCCATCATTGTCTCCCAATAAATAGAAGCCAGAAGGAGATTCGGTGAAAGAAATGAGCAGGCCAAGTGCAGCCAGAGCAGAGAGATAATTTTAGACACCAGTTTTGACTGTTGAAGTGATGTGACCACAAGCCAAGGAATTCCAGATAATTAAATAGATAGAAAACTTTCCCCCAACATCAGAAACAAGGAAGTGATATCCAGTCTCACAACTTCTAACCTATAGTATAGGACATCACCAGTAAAATCAGGCAGAGAGAGAGAGAGAGAATGGGAGAAAGAGAAGAGGGCAGAAGAGAGAGAGGAAGAGAGGAAGATAGACGGGTTGCCTCCATTCCTGGCTGCAGAAAGGGGCATCTTACTTCAACACAGGCCAGGACCTGCATGATATTTGGTCATCTTTGGCCACATGACTGATTCAGGGAGATGCACGTGATCCATATTGATACAGGTGAAGTTCCTCTGTACTTCTTTTTGAACTGGAGGAAAAATATAGACTCTTCCCATTTGGGTTTCTGCTGGCAACTATCAAGCATCATGAGGAAAAGGATTGTGGGGAGCAAAAGGTATGTGGGGCTTGGGAATGGAATTAGGGGAATGCAGCTAACACTGAAGCAAGCCACTCAGAGATGAAAGTGAAGTCCTGCTGGCAGGTGGTACCCAGATGTACACACCCAGCCCTGCCCATGCACTGCTCACATACATGAGCCATGAAACCTCCGGTGCTTCAGCCAGTCTGAACCGAGTTTCTGGCATTTACAGTAGCAAATGCCCTAAGTCAGGGACGGAGACCTCTGCCCTTGAACTTCATATGCTTTTTAGCAACCAGACCTAAACATTGGCCCTCTTAAAACTCACAAGATGTATTTTAATAATTCTCCCATTTGAGTTTTATTAAGGCAAGGACAATTTCTGTTTGGTTTTCTAGAATATTCCTGGTGCCTAATGGACATGGGAAGTACTCAATCAATATTTGCTGAATGGGTAGAGATGAGTGGATTGATGATGATGAATGGTTCAATCTGATCAGAATTGTACACAGAGCTTAAATTCAGCTTTGTTGGTCTTTGTTTTGCAAAAATATCTTCTCTATTTCTTTTAAAATGTTGGCCATGCCCTTCTCCTATCTACTCACACCTTTCTTCTTCATCACATCTCAGAAATTACAGAAACTGGTACGGGAATTCCAATCACAATTCTCTCAGAGCTCTCCGTGAGAAGTAATTCACCTGGTCCTATGGAAGTGAACTTGCTTAAATCAACAGGATGCACTTTTATATCTTCTCAACTGTCTTTGACTCCAATTTTCATCCCTTTATATTTTTTCAATCTTTTTACAGGGTGATGATTATTATCATAGAAATGGTGGTGGCCTGAGGCTGTGTGATTCTATATTTACTCTGCCTTCCCTCCTCCCTCCCCCCCCCAATGGCAGGTCTACGCACAATCATCTGCACACACCTCTTTTCACTATGTTTGGCTGATTTGAAATCTGCAATTGTCAGGAGGCCTGAGGTGCCCATACAACTGCGATGGATCGTGACCCTCATATATGCACTGATTTATTTGATATGCTCTCTTGTAAACTGAGTTTATTAGAGAAGTTCATACTTTGTCACACTGTGCCTCTTTAGATGGGTCATATTCTCTCTCTCTCACTCTCTGTCACCGTTTCCCTCTGACTTCCTCCCTCTTCCTTTTTCAACTCTATTTCCAGTTTTCACAGTTAGATTAATTAGAACTTTCCTTTTAAGAATCTTTCATTACTGTCCTCTATATTAGTGTACCAAACTTTCTCAAATGCCTAACTTTTCCTCTGAACTTAAGTTGAAATATTCTTTCCCCAAAACAAGGACACCTGCCTGCGTTAATCCTGTGTGTCCTTCTGTTGGCCTCACCCACAGGAGACCAGCGTGGTCACTTTTCCATATCATTCTTCCTTCCTTTTTACTTATAAGTATCTTCCTTCCATTTCCTTCTGTCAGGAACACAGCAGCGTTCAGCCTCCTTCCTCACTGACAAGTCTCTACGTCATACTGGTTTAAAGACAGGCCCATACGCTCTCCTCTGCCACTCTGTGTATGTCAGTGATCACTTATATAATAAGTAGCCAAAGGAATGTGGATGTAGCCACACTCTAGTTCTGTTTTTGACTATTCCACGAAATTTTACTTTGCTACTAAAATGACATTAATTATACTAATATTAAATAATATTGACTTTGATCAATTCAATTTTACTTAAGGAGAACCTAAGTGTGTCACATAAAAATATCAAAATATATATTCTGTATACTCCACAACCATCTTCCAGCGGGAAATACTCTTTAGGTCAGGGCAGTGTCTGTGGCTCAAAGGAGTAGGGCACTGGCCCCATATACCAGAGGTGGCCGGTTCAAACCTGGCCCCGGCCAAAAACTGCAAAAAAAAAAAAAAAAAGGAAGAAATATTCTTTAGGTCTCCTGCTTTCTGACTTCAAAACTAAAATTAAGTTATAAGACAAATATTTCAGCAAACATGTAAAAATGCTGTCAAGATCCCAAATATGGTACCAGGCTTTGTGTCTGTGTATTCGCCATGACATTTACCAGACCCTTCTTTCCATTTGCATCATTTACATATGAGTCTCTTACCTACTACACTGGGCCCCTGTGGGTAAATTATTTTCTCTCCCCTATCACATCTGGAAATTGATAATGTATATGGAAGGTGACAAATATGCATTTCTCCCATGGACATAAGCTCTGAATTCTAGAAAAAATCAAGGATAAGAAGGAATGTGGACTAGAGTCATTTGAATGTCTTCATCCACATGGAAACATCTGGTATATTAAATATGACTTATTTTAAACTATTAATTAAAACAGAGCCAAAAACCCTGCTCAGACATGCTTGGAAGGCATCCTTCAAAGCACAGAATGCCTTCCCTGTCATGTTCTCTTTCAGCCCAGACAGATCCTGCCTGCTGGTAGCAGGTGCTGTGATGAGACTGTTTCCTTGTCTGATGGTTTTTGGTGCTAAAACAGAATGGTAAAACATGCCTATTTCTTAGAGTGCACTTGATAGAGGGTACCTTATGGTCCTGTTATGAAATGAATGAATGCAAGGGAAGAATGAACTTTACAAGGAGCTGTACAACCATGCTGTCTTAGACAGACAGTCAACAAAACTCACACAACCCCTTCCACAAAACAGCAGTATCACTTGAAGCATGTGAGAGCTAGCCCCCGACTCTTGTGACCACTTAGACAGGCCCTCCAGGTCGGGAGGGTGTTTCAGATGTGGAACCCTCTCCCCTCCCAACTGTCCAGCTGACAGTCTAAGATTTTTCAGCTGTGACTGCAGTTCCCCCAGGTTCCTGTATTTCAACAGAGATTAAAATGACCCTGTATATCACTTTGATAAGTTTGTAAAGCACTGTGGCATCTCTGGGAAGGAAGCTGCTAAAGAAAGATACCTTCGTTACAGTTTACAAAACCATTTCCAAAATGTATTGCTCTAGCCCTTCAAGTCAAGTTCAAAAATAAAAGACTGTAAAACTTACCCAGAGAACTGCTGTCACAAAAAGACATTAGCCCTGTAATTGGAGGGCATGTTTTAGTCTGTTACATTAGACTACTACAATATTAAATCTACCATATATACTCGAGTATAAGTCGAGTTTTTGTGCCGAAAAGTTGTGCCGAAAAATCCAAACTCGGCTTATAATCGGGTCATACAGGTTATTTGATTCGGTGCGCTTAGCTTAACAGGTAATCAAGCTAAATCACAAAGCTTAAAATCCTTCAAAACTGGATTCCTCCTCCTCATCATCTGTATGTCCAAACAGAGCTTCAGCTGTATCTGATGTGAGGGTATCAGCATTTAACCTACTGATTTTTCAATTATTGTAATTGTTTTGGGTATATATTTTTATTTTTGAAATTTACCAGTGGCTGCTGCATTTTCCACCTTGGCTTATACTCGAGTCACTAAGTTTACCCAGTTTTTAGGGTAAAATTAAGGGGGTCGGCTTACACTCTGGTCGGCTTATACTCAAGTATATACGGTATGTCATTGCATTTAGGGTCTGCCCAAATAGTCCAGAATAATCTCCTCATCTTAAAACCCTTAATCACATCTGTAAAGTCACCTTACCATATAATGTAACAATCACAGGTTCCAGAGATTACAACATAGATATCTTTTCAGAGGCCATTATTAGCCCACTATGCCCTCTTTCCCAACTCACTGTCCTAGGAACTCCTACCATCTGCACATAGACCTACATGCTCCTGCTTGTACATAACCCTCCTTCTTATTTAATTTTTTTAATTATGAATTAATATGCATCTAAAAACATAACTTCAAAATATATTAAGCAAAATACACAGAATTAAAGGGAAAATGGACAAATCCATAATTATAGTTCAAGAGTTTACAAACGCTTCAATCTAAAACTGTTAAAGCAAGCAAAAAAATTAATAAGGCTGTAGTTAATTTGTAGAACAAAGTCTAACACTATAATATAAGATAGAATTTTATAAACTTTTTTACATATATAATAACATTTTTTACCTTTTTAATTTTTTTATTAAATTATAAATGCATAGATCATGTATACATTAATGCATGTATTGGGTACAATGTGCTGATTTCATATAGAATTAGGAGCATTTACATTCCACTGGTTAATATAAATCTCATCTCGTTTACTTAATTATTGTGTTAAGAAATTTATACTCTATACTTACTAAATCCAACAAGTACGCTTGCATTATGCACCATAGGTGTGATCCCACCATTCACCCTCCCTCGATCTGACCCCTCGTCCGCCCCTCCTCCCTCCTTTATCCTGAGCCATAGTTGTGATCTATTCTTCATATGAAAGAGTGAGTGATTGTAAATTGGTTTCATAATAGTACCGAGTACATTAAGATATTTTTTCTTTCATTCTTGAGATACTTTACTAAGTATGATATGCTCCAGCTCTGTCCATATAAATGTAAAAGAGGTAAAGTCTTCATCTTTTTTAAGGCTGCATAATATTCCATGGTATACACATACCATAATTTATTAATCCATTCATGGGTTGATGGGCACTTGGGCTTCTTCCATGACTTAGCTACTATGAATTGAGCTATAATGAATAATCTGGTGCAAATATCTTTGTTATAAAGTTATTTTTGTTCTTTTATATATACACCTAGTAGAGGAATTGCAGGATCAAATGGCAAGTCTACTTTTAGATCCCTGAGTATTCTCCATTCTTCTTTCCAAAAGGGACGTATTAGTTTGCACTCCCACCAGCAGTACATAAGTGCTCCTTTTTCTCCACATCCACACAGCAAATCACATTAACATAAAGAAGAGCCTAAACACTCTTCTGAAAAACCATAGCAGCCAATAAACTTGTACTTAGTTTACAATCTGGTTAACATGGGATTATTTTCTTTTCAGAAATTAATGTCTTTAGGGAAACTGTGGGCCCTATCTTGGCAGTTACAGAGACAAGGATTTGACTGGGGTTTATTTGCAAAGTGATCCCAGGGACCACTAGCAGGAGAGCAGGGGAGCAGGAGAGGCAAGGGGAGGAGGCAGGAAAAGGTGTGCAGTGAAGCCAGCTACTGCTGAGAGTGGCCCAGCCCACACCTCCATGGAACTCAGGAGAGGAAAGAACATGCCTCCGGGTGGGGAAAATGGGCAGTGCCTTCACCAAGCCCCCTGAGACAGCTGGGGTTGTGCAGGACATTAACTCTTCCTGTTTTCCTGGCTCACCAGTTGAGTCCAGCAGCCAGAATAAAGCTCTCAGACATGGAGAGTTTTTTGCCTTAAGCAGACTTTGGTTGTTAGAAGTGAATCCCTC
This sequence comes from Loris lydekkerianus, assembly GCA_963574355.1. Taxonomy (NCBI): domain Eukaryota; kingdom Metazoa; phylum Chordata; class Mammalia; order Primates; family Lorisidae; genus Loris; species Loris lydekkerianus. The sequence continues at coordinate 24,321 of CAUYPK010085965.1, read as the reverse complement.
AGTGGGTCCCCAGCCCCTGCTGCAGCACTGAACACCCTCTCTCTGGTTTCCTTTGTGGAAATTAGGGCAGCCTGCATTTGAATTAATATTTGAGCTTCCCAACTAGTATTTTTATGTTATCTCATTTATTCTTCCCAAGCTAGACATGAGAAAGATTTCATAGCTGAAGAAATGAAAGTTCCAAAGTCAAGTAACTTATCCAAGGTGACACCACATGTAAATAATAGCAGGATGGATCCCAAATTCTGACTGTCATCCTTTTGTCTGAGACTGAAATGCCCATTCCTTTTGTTCACTTAGCAAACTCCCATCCGCCTGTCTCTGATAAAGCTGAAAATTTGTGATTTTTGAAAAATCAAACACATAAATAAAGGTAATTACTATATTTCTAAACAAGAAAACAAAAGACATGCAGAGAAAAGATGGTTGGTGGAGAGACAGGAGACCCCTTCCTGCACACCTGAGAGGGAGGATGAGATGACAATTGTGTAACAGATGGAAGGGAAAATGCCAGAACATGCCACATATGGGGGAAGGTACTGAGAGATCTTATCTTGAAATTCAGAGACAGAAGCTGAAATAAGAAGTTTTACCCGACTTTAATGGGGACTCTAAGGAAGAAGTCTGTGTAATTGCCAGGTCCTATAATGTCAGAGGTGACAATTGGCAGCTGATGACTGCCAGTTCTCACCTCTGATATTGCACCTCTGACTGACAGCTGATGACCATTCACTGGTGGGAACAGCAAGAGCTAAGAGTGAGTCCAAGCCCAAGAGAATTTCCAGAACCAGGGGCTGGAGAGAAAGAAGACCTGTTCTAGCCTCTCCGTCCCATGAAAACTGCTCTATATTGATTTCAGCTGCATGGAGAACTGTGGTGCTTTATGGTGGGGGAAAATTACATATACTTTTTAAAATTTGTTTATTTTTATTATTAAATCATAGCTGTGTACATTAGTGCAATCAAGGGGTACAATGTGCTGCTTCTGCTTTATACATACATGTGACCAAAGAGATAAATCAAGAAGACAGAGAGCTTTAAGGTGTGGGGATGGCACTGAAAAGGCAGCAGAGGTGTGTGAGCTGCAGGAAGAAGAGTCCAGATGGCTGGGCAGGGATGAGGGCCTAGGAGAAGACACCCAGGAGTGGGCAGGTGCAGGGGAACCAGGTGTGGGCAGGTTCAGGGGAACCAGCCACATGTCTCAGGTACAGAAAGGCAGATAGGAAATGAAGGGTGGCTTGGGGCCCTGAAGCCTGAAGAGGTCTTCTGGAGGGCACGCCTTCCCTCCATTTACACCAGGAATAAATACAATGAGCCAGCAGAACCATGATGATGGGGAAGTCCACCAGGAAAGAAATTCAGGTGTCCTCCCTTCTAGCCCTGAGCTGGGCACTAAAGGAAGCAGAGACAGAGAGCAGATTTTGCCAGGTGCTGTACCCAGGGAACTGCGCAGAGACCTCTCACCCCAGTCTGGTGAAGTAGGTGGATTTTCTCCACTTGACAAATGACTCAACAAGGGATTAGAGTTGAACCTACCCAAGGCGGCAAAGGTGGAAGATGTGGGATTGAATCTGGACTGACTCTGCTGCTCAAAAGCCAGCCCCATGGATGCTGGGCGTGCTGCCTCTGCAGCACCAGGAAGCAGTTAGAATCCCAGTGACCACAGGAAATGACAAAGCCAAATCAACATAAGGTTAAGCACACTGTCCATCCCTTCCCCGTCTCCTCCCTCTCCTGCTCTGACCAGCATCATGCATTTTTATCAAAAGGGGATAGATGTAAGAAATAAGTAATGTTACAATTTTAGGACCAGAAAAATTGGAAACACCTAAGAGATAAAATCCCTTTAGGAAATCTCACAGTGCTTCTAAAATCGATGGATTTACTCCTGGATTCCGTAAGAATTCATTAGATAAAGAAACCAACTCATTTATCAACTATTTTTGTTATAAGAAGAGAAAGGGATTAGTAATTGGAAGCTTTTAATTCTGATGAAAGGAAAGTATCAAAAATGGAATTGTGAGCCTAGCAGCCACTGTGGTAACTATCAGGAATGATGTGTAATGCCCTATAGGGTATGATTTTTAAAAAGTCAATGGCCAACCAGTTGCTTATTCATTTGCCTGTGAAAGAAGGAAGACAGATCCCACATTGTCTCACGCAAGCAGATCAGGAAACTCTGCACAGAACAGAAGATGAGAAAGTTCTTTTAGTTTTGTTTCATTTTAAGCAAGGCAAGCATGCGAGATGGCATGGAAGTTTGAGGGAGGTGTATTTTAACACTGTTCCTAATTGTGACTACCGTATTGACTCAACAATGACTAAGTCAGAAACTCAGAGTTGGAAAAGGGCTTCACAGTCTCCTGGGAAGATAAAAATCATAAGAGATGTAGAATCCAAGCCACTACATGTGTCCACAACAGATTTCCCTGATAAAATACTTTGTCTGTTCTAGGATATACAATGGTGTTTGAACAGCAGAGAACAGAGAGCTGCGTACTGAACTTGATTCTTAGAATTGTATAGAGATATAAAGTCTGGGTCACAGACATAGAAGCTTTCAAGAGCATCCTCAGTGAGAATTTCTCATCTCTCACCCTCTATAAAACCTCCTTCTCTCACATAAAATTCCATTTTTATATTTCATTATTTCAGCAACATGGCAATTCTAAGAGGAGTGCACATCAATTAAACCTCAGAAGTTCCAGACCCTTTCCTGAAGACACACTTTGAAAGGAGAGACAGCATCCCTGAGAAAGGAAATTAGCAAAAAGAGTAAAAAAAATATGCACAAGGGGGAAAATAAGATTAATGTTCTTCAGTTGGCCCTATGGCCAGCATGGCCCATGGCACTTCTTTGCTCCAGCGAGTTTTATTTTTCCAATAAAATCATCTGTCAAGATGTAAAAAGGTAGTCCTGTGAGGATTAAGAAGGAACAGCCAAGTATGAATTCCAGACTCTAGAATTATTTTCATAATAGCAAGAATGTGTGGTTTGAATCACTGACAGTTTACCTGTCTAAGAGCTTGGTTGGAATGCTTGTGTTTTGATGACAAATAAAGCATCCAGTTGGAGCATGGCATGAAGAGTGGGTGTGTGTCAGATTGTTTGGGTGGGAAGCTGGGCTTCATCTCAGTACGTGCATTTTCAAGTTTAGACAACCAACTATCTGAGAAGTTCAGTGCACATCCATTCTGCAGTCATCTTTTGTCTGCATCTAAAATCTGAACTCTTGAAGAAGAATTTTTTACACTTTTTTAATAAAACCAATTTTTTCTTTAATAGAACATAGCATGTACCAGGAAAACAGAAATGAGCATTGCAGAGTGCACTGGTTCTGGTTGTGGAACAATGGCACATGGTTAAATTCAGTCATTGTTTACGGATTCCTTTTCATTGTCAAGTGCTAACCACTAAGTGCCTATGGAAACAATATGCAAGTTTCGTTTCCATGCTTTTCAAGCTTCTGCCCCTGGGAGGTACTATGTTCATCTGGCCACCAGTCGCCCAGTGACCAGAGCTCTCTGTCATCTGCACGAGGCAGGGGAATGTCACAGGGGTCCTCAATCTACGGCCCGCGGGCCACATGTGGTGGTGTGATTGTATTTGTTCCTGTTTTGTTTTTTTACTTCAGAATAAGATATGTGCAGTGTGCATAGGAATTTGTTCATAGTTTTGTTTTGTTTTTTTTAAACTATAGTCCGGCCCTCCAACGGTCTGAGGGACAGTGAACTGGCCCCCTGTTTAAAAAGTTTGAGGACCCCTGGAAGCTGGGTGTTCCCTGGACAAGCTGAAAGGTGGAGGGGGGCTTAAATCTGACCCTTGAGGGCTTTGCTTGTCATGACTTTTCCTGCTTTTGTAGCTGGCATCCCCATGCTCACCTTCTATTGGAATCTTCTCTCAGAAAGTGATCCACACTTTACCAAGTGCACTTTACTAAGTCTTAGATGTGTGGAGGAGGGTTGTTGAGGGGGCAAGGAGTCCCACTACGCAGGTCTCTGAGGGAGGTCAAGCCCGCCTGTCTCTCAAACCACCCCACATCCACCTAGGTGGAGATAGTGTGGAGAATGAGTGCCTTAGAGTTCTAATATGGTTCAAGTTTCATGGTGTTGAAAACAGATCAGACTAGAGAGTCAGGAGCTAAAAACAGCAGCCAGACCTGAGGTGAGGACCTTTTCTTTCTGTGGTTTCTCTCAAGAAGAAAGCAGCATCACACTGATGGCCAGGTTCTTCTTGCTAACCTTGGTCACTGGGAGTTAGGAGGAGCAGTTACTGCCTTTATTTTCTCTTTTTCTTTTCATTCTTTTCTTTTTTTCTTTTTCTTTCTTCCTTCCTTCCTTCCTTTTTTTTTTTTTTTTCTTTTGAGACAGTCTTACTTTGTCACCCTCGGTAGAGTGCAGTGGCATCACAGCTCACAGCAACCTCCAGCTCTTGGGCTTAGGCAGTTCTTTTGCCTCAGTCTCCCAAGTAGCTGGAACTAGATGCCCACCACAATGCCTGGGTATTTTTTTGTTGCAGTTTGGCCAGGGGCCGGGTCCAAACCCACCACCCTCAGTATTTGGGGCCAGTGACCTACTCAGTGAGCCACAGGCACCGCCCCTTTTCATTCTTTTCATTCTTAGCTTGCTGGGCTATAAAAAGAAAAAAAAAGAAAATAGAAAAAGTAAAAGGTAATTTGTAGAAGGTCCTAAATTTAATGAGTTAAAAGAATAGTATGAGTCAGGGGCACAACAGGAACATGGGGCCCATGAGCAAGGTGACTGAGGACAGTTGCATAACTGGTCACTTTATAAAGGGCAAGCAAGACTAATGGAAACCAAATGGGGAGCCTTCCTGGAGAGGGGACATTTCCACTCCTAGCCCTGCCGGGAGTGAGGTTCCAAAGTGTGGTCCCCAGACCAGCAGCAGCAGCAGCCCTCAGAACTTATGAAACAAAGATTTATGCACAAATATAGTCCTTGGGATGCCACACATGTTCTACCATTTGATAATGTTGTCCTTTTTTTAGTAATATTAAGTATCAAAAACAAAACAATGTTTAAATTACAGTTAATAGAATATCAACAGCCAATTTAAGAGTGTAGCATTTTCAAAGTTTAAGAAAAACCTGTTCTCCATTTAAAAATAGCTTATTCTCATCTCTTTATCTCTCTATATATACATATAATATATATATTTATATCTCTATGTGTATATATATGTATACATATCACACATACACATACATATATATTTGATGAGAAAAATCTGAAACATCTTAAGAAGTCAAATATTCATTCTCTTGAAAGATTAGTTCCAAAGAATCTAGGGGGAAATATGTCCTTCTGCTTTTTGATTAAAGATTCCTGATGAGGAAGAAAACCCATATGCGTAGCATATGAAGTTATACAATCACTCATACTTCAAGGCCTGGGTCTGATTCTGTGAACTTCCCCTGGGAATAAACTCCCACCCTGGCAGCATTCTAGGTGATGAGGCAAATCACACTGTGGACTAATATAAAATGGAGGTTGAATTAAAGACAGTTTGCCAGCCGTTATCCACAACAGAAAAAGAAACAGAAGAGAGGTTTGTTTCCTGCTTATTGGAAGAGTTAAAAATCTTATTGGGTTACATAAGACCTTACTGGTGCACATGCCAAATATTTACAGATTTTTTATTGATTTGTCAGGACTTTTGAAAAATTATTCTGGGGATTATTTATATAGTCTGATTAAGATATTATTTAGTATTTTTCCCTGTCTATATGTTGCTTTTGGTGGACAGAAGTTCAATTTTAATGTAATTTGAACTTGTCTTTTTCTGTACACTCAGAGAAAAGTCAGGAAAAGAGATTGTCCAAAAATCAAGGGAAAAGAACAACCCCCACCTGGATTAATAGAGAAAATTTAATACTGAGAACTAGTCACAGGTGTTGGAATTGCTAAAAAGCCAAGCTAAGGCAATCAGAGATTAGCTACAGCAGGAAGTGGCTACCACTCCCAAGGGCTGGAGGTACAAGGGAGGAAGCTGAGCAACCAGAACTGACTCCAGAAACTCCTACTAGGAGCTGGGACCCTGGAAGGAGGGACTGTCTGGGAGGAGACGATGTCACTGCCAAAGGAACCAGCTCAGTAGAAAGGGGTGAGGGAACTTCTTTCTTCCTCCCACGAAGCTCCTGCCCATGAATCCTGTTAATCCAACCCACCTAGGAAGCCAGCTGGCCGGGGATCATGGACTCCACAGATTACAGGGGTCAGCCCCCTACTGTACAGAGCAGAGCAGGACAGGAAAGGGACCTGACAATTACATGGCATGTCCTTAATGGTCAGTGTTTTTAGGGGGGCTTCCTTAAAAATCCTTTCCCATTCTGAAGGCATGAATATATTCTTTTATATTATCTCCTACAAGCTATATACATTTTCCTTTCACAATTAAGTGAACAATTTACATGGAATTGACATTTGTATGTAGTGTGGGGTAGGGACAAAATTGCAATTTCCCCTTTATCTTACGGAATTTTAATTGGCTCAGCACTATCTATTGAAAAAAAACATTGTTTCCCCACTGTTCTGCTCTGCACTTTCCTCACAAGTTCACTGTCTATAGATAAGTGGTCTGTTTCTGGATTCTCTGTTCTGATCCCATGGTCTATTTTTTATATCAATGCTAAGATGATAACTTTTGTATTATTGTTTTATAATAAATTGTCCTTTTTATGGGAGAGCATGTATTCCCACTTTTTCTGCCAGGCAGTTTTTCAATTATTCCTTCTATATTTCTACATAAATTTTAAGTCACTTTGTCAAGGTCCTTTAAAAATATCCACAATTGAGGTTTTGACTGGGATGGCCTTGAACCTCTAGATCAAGTTGGAGGAAATTAACAACTTAAAAGTGAATTTTCTAATTGCTGAATATGGTTGTATTTTTAATGTTTCCTAATTTTTATAATTTTCTCTGTGTCTTTTATGACATTACTAAGCACTTTCATATGCTCCTGACACATAAAAATATATTTACTTCTATATTTTTTATGCAATAAATTTTCTGAATTTGATTTAAAATTCTGAGAGTTGATCTAGGTGTTCTTTTAAATTTTCTGTATATTCAAACATACCATCTGAAAGTAATTATTTTTCCCCTTTCTAATACTTAAAAATTACTATACTGTTCTTGCTAGGGATCCAGTACAATGTGGAACACAAGAGGTAATCTTAAGTATCTTCGTTTTGTTCCCAAATTTAAAGGAAACTTTCAGTGTGACTCAATTTCATGAAATGTTTGCTGTATAATTTTGTAGATAAATTTTACCAAGATTAGGATACCCTTCCATTCTTCATTTTCTAAGAGTTTCCTTGTGTTAATTTTTTAAAAGGATAATTATAAATAATTATAAAGGGATTTTGAATTTTGTCAGATGTTGTTATTTCCCTTAGTCCATCATATGATACAGCCTTTAAACTTGTCAGTGTGATAAATTATATTGATTGATTTTTCTGGCACGTCACATTCTTGGTATAAACACTTTTGGTCATAATGTATTTTCCTCTTTATATATTGTTGGATTTAGGTTGCTAATTTTCGGTTTGTAGCAGCATTTGTGTCTATAAATGAAATTGGCATGATATTTTTCTTTCTCTTGTTGTCCTCAGCAGGTTTTGGTCTAAAGTTATATGACTATACTAGTTTTCTCTTGCTGCCGTAACAAATTACCACAAATTTAGTGGCTTAAGCAACACAAATTTATTATTTTACATTGCTAGAGGTCAGGAATCTGACACAGATCTCACCAGGCTAAAATCAATTCAAGGCATCAGCAGGGCTGCATTCTGATCTGAAGGCTCTAGGGGAAAATCTGTTTCCTTCTCTTTCAGACAATTGGCAGAATTCAGTTCCCTGAGATTATAAAAGCAAGCTCCCTAATTTCTTGCTTGCTGTAAACTAAGGGTCATTACCAGCTTCAAGAGGCCTCAGTGTCCTTTGCCTGAAAACCCGCATCCTCCATCTTTAAAGCCAGCTACAGCTAGACAGAGCCCCCCCTCCTGTCACATCTCTCTTGTCCTTCTATAGTCACATTCTGCTCTGATGGCAGCCAGGAAAGGTTATTCACTTTTAAGAAGTCATGTGATTAGATTGGGTCCACTTGGATAATCTAAGATAACCTCCCCATCTCAAAAGCTATAACTTTAACACGCTTATAAAGTCCCTTTTTTTCCATGTAAGGTAGCATATGCATAGGTTCCAGGGATTATATGCATTGAATGTCCTTGGGGAGTCATTTTTCTGCCACCTACAACCATTGCAACAGGAAGTTTACTATGTCTTTTTCTAGCCTCTAAAATAATTTGTGTTGAATTTTTATTTAACTTCTTTGAATGTTTAATAAAAGTTGTCACTGGAACTTGGAATTTTTTAGAGGATTTTTTTTTTTATTGCTAGTTATACTATTAAGGATAGGATGAGTTATTCTGTAGAACTGGCACAGGACAACAGAGGTTTATTTCTCACTGATGTCATGCTTGGATGCAGGTTGGGCAAATCTTCTTGGTAGCTATCCTTAAAGCTGCCACTTGCTGATGCAGGCTTCTTCCAAAAAGTGGAAAAATCAAAATATGCATCCATAATTTAAGGGATAAATAAAGTATTCTATATTCATACTTTGGAATGATACATAGCAATGAAAATAAGAGCAACATGCAGTAGCATCAATGAATCTTACAACATCATGCAACAAGCATAAAAAAAGAAATTATGCAGAATTATTTCATTCATATGAAGTTCAAAATCAGACAAAATTACAGTTTTCAGGGAGGCGGACATAAAAGGTGAAAATAAAACCTGAAAGCCAATTACATAAAAGTCAGGACACGGGTTGCCTCTAGGTGGAAAGAACGTTTAGACTACTCCAAGTTCAAAACCCGTCTATTTAAAGTTACCTTTACCAAAGCCTATCTTAAATTCTTGATTATCACTATCATAAATTCCTCTTTGCCTTGATAATGGGGAGGATCTTAAAGGTGTATTTCTCAAAGAATATAAAATATCTATAAATCATTTCAAATGGCACCACACACAAGAAGATTATTAATATGGGAAATAGCTTTGAAGTAGGAGGAGACAGAGAAATTGCTTTCCCTCAGTCATCGCCTCTTGGAGTAAAATGAAGTTGTGGTTCTCTTTCAATGGCCAAATACACTAGTTGAATTCACTTTGATTTCCTAATTCTGAGTGCACAAATGTGTGTATGTGTGTAAAGTGCACACCTACATATGTATGACTTATTCCAGGGAGTGCTTATCACATATAACTCTTCTTTAATTTTATAAAATAACATTTAATGAAGCATTTTCTGGTTACAAAACAGTAGATATTCTGTATAAAATCCAGATGTCCACTGTTCATTCTCTTCCGTAATTTTCCTGCATTTATAGACACATAAACCTTTAAAATTTATTTTAATTTTTTCTTCATTGCCATAGCATATATTAATTTTTATTTTTTATTAATTTAATTAAAATCATAACTACCTTTATACTCGAGTATATACGGTATACATTTATGGGGTATAGTGTGATGATTTGATATACAATGTGCAATGCTTAAATCAAACTGATTACCGTATATACTCGAGTATAAGCTGAGCTTTTTCAGCACAAAATTTGTGCCGAAAAACCCGAACTCGGCACAAATTTTGTGCCGAAAAAAACTTGGCTTATACTCGAGTATATATGGTAACATAGCCATTACCTCACTTATTTTTTGTGGAAAGACATTTAAAATTTACTCTTAGTTATTTTAAAATATACCCTTGCATTGTGCACATTGTGCGCCAAATGTTCTCCCTCCTCCCATCAAACATTTTCCCGTTTCTCCTCCCCTTCTCCTCTTCACCCCTCCACCTTGCTAAACTATATTTGTGCTTTATTATTAGTATGAGTGGGTAAGTGTTTATATATTGGTTTAATAATAGTATTTAGTACATTGGATACTTTTTCCCCCATTCTTGAGATACTTTACTAAAAAGAATGTGTTTCAACTCCATCCAGGTAAACATAAATTCAAATTTTGGGGGCAAATTGTTGCCCCAAAAAACCAGATGTGTGTTTGTGTTTGTGCTTGTGTTTGCATGTATGTGTGCACGTGAAATTGCCATATGTATCTCAGCCATTTGTAAGTCTTTCATTAATAATCGTACATCTCAATACACATTCCCTAAATAACCTCAATTAAAATAATCCCAGTGTAAAAACAGCCAAAGAACAAACTGGAAAGGGTGCAATCACATTTTATACTTGATATAGCCAAGTTTGTGGGTCTGCGGCTGACTGGCTATGATTATATGCAGATTTGGATGGTATTTTCTTCATGGCTCCTAAGCCACTTGTTTGCCAAAATGTTTTCCTTGGACTCCTGATGATCTCTAAGACTTCAATCCCCATCCCCCAGGCTGCAGACCAGTACAGATCTGTGGCCTGTACAGCAGGAGGTGAGCAGAGGGCAAACAAGCAATCAAAGTTTCACCTGTATTTGCAACCATGCCCCCAACCCTCCCCTCACCACCTGAGCTCTTCCTCCTGTCGGATCAGCAGGGTATTAGATTCCTACCATAAACTGAGCATGCAAAGGATCCAGGTTGCTTGCTCCTTATGAGAATCTAAAGCTTGATGATCTGAGGTGGAGATGTAGTGCACTTGAATCATCCCAAAACCTGCCCCCAGTCCATGGAAAAATTGTCTTCCGTGAAACTGGCTCCTGGTGCCAAAAATGTTGGGCACCACTTCTCTAAGATATGACTAAATATTTTATGAGCAGAAAGAAAGGTGGCTTTGGTTCAAAGTAGGTGTGGGCAGGGGGAAGGGTCAGACAGTGCTGAATCCTTGCCTGTACCACTTGGAGCTGTGTTCAAATGCATGGTGTATCTTCAAGTGAGGGTTCAAGATTCAGCCTTCCCAGACTTATATGTGCTTTTGGCTTAGAAGTGTTACCCTTAAACAATTTTAACTGTAACACATAGAGCCCCCCAAAAACAAAAAACAAAAAACCTCAATGGTTTGCTTTACCTAACCACTTCCAGTTTCCATTGAAACTGCATTCTGATGTGATGTGCATTAAAAATACAATATTTTGATTCATTTATGGTCCATCAGCAGACTTTCACGGCCCACCATAGACATAACTGAGGAACTTCCTGGATCATGCAGGTTTATAATAAATATTTAAATGGCCACAACTCCATGGAATCCATTGTGAAGATATAAACTAGTCTGAATAGTTGATTATGTCATCCTAAATACAATAAATTACAACCAGCTACATGGAAAGTAATTTTTCTCTCTTTAACAACTAACTATATCATCTACTGTACTAATTCTTGACTTTAAGAATAGTATTTCCATAACCATCTATATTAAGGCAAAAAATTAGGGTTATTTTGCAAGTATGCATGATGCAAAAAAAAAAAAATTTCCACACCATTATAGAAGTAAGTCTCTATTTATTGATTTTCTTTTTTACCCCATGGTTGGAATTATTTTCCTTTGAGATAACTGAACTAATAACCTGGCTGAGCATCAAAGGAGGGAAGAGTTTCCATATGTTAAATACCTTCCTTTTAAGGAACATGACACAAATGACCAGGGGAGGGCCACTAAAACCACATTCATCACCCTGACAACAGCCAGGAAATCACGCCTGTGTTGCAAGCCTGGTGAGTAGAGCATTGCAGTATAGAGTATGTGGGCTGCAGCCTTTGGAAACATTTTCCCAACCAGGTACAATCCATGTTCTTAATCTCCTCATGTTCACATGGGCTGTGCTTTCGGGGCAAGTGAAGCAGAAGTGTCACGCAAGACCAGATGGGGCCACAGCTTCCTCCAAACAGCCAAGACCACAGGTGACTAAGCCAGGGAAAATGTTTCCTTTACAATTAGCTTAACAATATTGGAAGAGGGGCCTGGGTCAGGGATATGGGAGAACAAACCATCCCTAATTCCGGCTCCCATTGTATGCGATTAAGCCAGTTCCTCCCATCTTGCAGTTGCCTCCCTCCCAATACATGTGCCTGCTCTCTATCCCCAAGAGTCACCTGTTAGCAGCAGCATGGCCATTTGGTCTCCAGTCAGGAACAAGCTGCTGTTACTGAAGTGCTTTTAGACCAGAGATAAGTGGAAGTTACTTAGCAATTACTTAGCCTAAGAACAAACAGCCTTACAATAATTAACTGGAGATAGTCCTTTCTATTTTTTAGGTCTATTCTTGGAATGGTAGGAACTCTCTCTAACAACTAATTATTGGAGTTCATGCTTCCTATCAGTAAACGCATTGCTAACGTTTATTATAAAAACCCCTGTGAAGTATATGGACGTGAGCAAACCAAAAAGCCAAGAGTATAAAACTGATGTTGAGCGTGCTTCCGGATATCTGAATCTGTTTATTCTTCCTAGAAAGGAGAGGGAACAAGAGACCAAGAAATTATATTTTAACAGTGAAAATGCTTTGCTCTAGTAGACTGATGGTTCCTCAAACACACTGTGTTCAGCTGTGTGCCAGCCACAGGGCTGGATGAAGGGAATAACTAGAAATACCTGTAGACTTCACCACACTTTCTTCTATTAATATATCATATTGTCTTTAATTAGCTCAAGCTCATTAAGGGAAGGTGATGGATCTTATAAGTCCTTATGACAGCAGTGCCTGACACAGAGTCTTATATGTAACAACTACAGAGACAAATCCTAAGACTTACCAAGCATTCACACGTGCCCTTCCAAAAGCTTTATGCAACTACAGTGGGCTATAAATGAGTGAGCTATTGTCATCCACGTTTTACAGAAGCAGCAGATGTGCTACCGTAACTTCTCCAGGGCATTCGAACCCAGTGGTGTGGTCCAGAGACCTCAGTCTTAATCCTAGCTATTGAGTGAATTCATGAATAAAGGCTGTTTAAGCTACTCCAGAGCAGAGGAGTCTGAATGGTCTTGGAAGAAAAAAGTTCATTAAGACAGCTATTTCTCTCGTAAAGGTGGGAACAGCATATACACAGGCAGAACCATACCACTGTCCAGTGCAACAGGGCAGCAGTCACCAGCCCCGTGTGGCCATTGAGCCACCAGAAACGTGGCTGATCTGAATTAAGATGGACTGTCAGGCTGAAGTACTCACTGACTTCAATGACTTAGTATGAAAGGAGGAATGCAAAATAGCTCATTGATAGTTTTTGTATTAATTATGTGTTAAGATTACAATGTTTTGTATTGGTTAGATACAATATATTATTAAAATAAATTTCAGGGCAGCACCTGTGGCTCAAAGGAGTAGGGCGCTGGCCCCATATGCTGGAGGTGGCGAGTTCAAACCCAGCCCCGGCCAAAAACTGCAAAAAATAAAATTAAATTTAAAAAAAAGTAAATTTCACCTATTTCTTCTCACTGTGTACCGTGGTTACTAAAAAATTGAAATTATAGATGTGGCTCATGTTTGTGGCTTGTGTTCTATTTCTATTGAATTGTGCAAACATTAAGCAAGGTTGCTTATCTGCGTATCAAAACATTACAAACTGCCTGGAGCAGTTCAATGGGCAGAGGCCTGGGTCAGAAAGGACAGAGTAAGGAAGGTTACAGAAGGTTTTCTGTTGGTTTTTTGTTTTTTTTTTTTGGCAGATTTTGGCTGGAGCTGGATTCAAACCCACCACCTCCAGCATATGGGGCTGGCGCCCTACCCCTTTGAGCCACAGGCACCACCCAGGTTACAGAAGGTTTTAGCAGAATGCCAGCACCCCTAGACTTTTGTTTAAAAATCAACTGACTATACATAGGCTATAAAGACAAGGACACCAATCAGGAGACTGTTTTATAGATCTGATAAGGTGATTGAGGCCCCCTTTTCAGCAGCATGGCTGTGAGAAAGGGATGGATGGTGGAAGTGGGATGAGGTGGAATTCACAGGACTTAGGTACAGCTTGGCAGCAGGAGGTGAGGTATGGAAAATAACCTAGACATGACAGGTGAGGAATATTTAAACTGTCAACTGAGATAGGGCAAGGAGTGTGGGGAAAATAATCAGCTTTATTGGACCTGTGTTAAGTGTGTGTTCCCACATAGATCATTTAGAAATGTTCTTTTACAAGAGAAAATCCAGTGGTGGACTTCAGGAGCAAGTCTAAGCTGATGCACAGTTCTCACAGTCAGACTTGTTAGTTTTTTGGTTTTTGTTTTTAATAATCATTTTGAGAAGAAATGATCAGAATATAAAGGATGAATATAAAATGAGAACTAAGAATGGAATCTCACTAGAGAGAGAGGAAAGGGGAACAGGAACAGGAAGGAGCATCTGTGGGAGGGTTTCTAGAGGTAAGGGACACAGTGCAGGAGCTGGAGAAGCAGTCCTGGGGGGCAGCAAGAAGCAGGAGCACATGCTGTCGAGGAGTCTGGCAAGCACACGGGACTGAATAGAGAAAACAGCTGGTAGCTGACCTATCAAATGCCTGATAAGTCAACTTAGGCTCTGAGAAGTGACCACAGGCTGAGACCTATAAGAAGCCATCGGTGACCTCAAAAGAAAGAGCATCTGGGGAGCACAGCGGGCTGGAAGCCAGACAGCAATGGTGGAGAGCAAGTGAGAAAAAGCACCCACAAAGGAAAGGAAGGGGACACGGCTGGATGGACACCATTTTTTAACCCAAGAGACAGTACCATATTTATTTCCTGGAAAAAAGGATCCAGTAGAGAGAAAACATCGAGGCAGAGAAAAACTTCCCCTGGGTGGGATGAGGGCAAAATGAATGTGTAGCCAGGGGACTGGCACCTGTCAGCTTCACGCTCTCTCACCAGGCCCCGCTGTACAGAGGGCTGAAGAGCAAGGGAGAGGGCTTGACCCACTGGCAGGTTTTGAGATCTTTATAAGCAAGCGAGTGAGAACCAGTTGAGGTTTTTTTATTTTTCATTAAATCATAGCTGTGTACATTAATGCGATAGTGGGGCACCATACACTGATTTTATAAAAAGTTTGACACATTTTCATCACACTGGTTAACATAGCCTTCCTGGCATTTTCTTAGTTATTGAGTTAAGACATTTATATTCTACATTTACAAAGTTTCACATGTACCCTTGTAAGATGCACCAGAGGTGTAATCCCACCAATCACCCTCCCTCTGCCCATCCTCCCCCCTCCCTCCCCTTACTCTCCCCCTTCCCCATATTTTTAGGTTATAACTGGGTTATAGCTTTTATATGAAAGCCATAAATTAGTTTCATAGTAGGGCTGAGTACATTGTTATTTAACATTCTAAGGCAGCTGTTCTCAACCTGTGGGTCACCGTGACCTTTTCACAGGAGTCGCCTAAGACCATTCTGCATAACAGACATTTACATTACAATTCATAACAGTAGTAAAATGACAGTTATGAAATAACAACGAAAATAATTTTATGGTTGGGGGTCACCACAACATGAGGAACTGTATTAAAGGGTCACGGCATTAGGAAGGTTGAGAACCACTGTAAAGTCTCAGCCCATTTGTTTTGCCCAGTTTCTCATTAGCCTATAAATATTTCTGGTACTCCAGCCTCTGTCTAATGTTTTTCTGGAAAACTCATTCTAGACTCTATTTAACTGATACTCTTACACACCTCAACATCTGAGTTATGTGCACATTGTTCCCGCAGACTTCAAAGGGAGCTTGAGTCACAGGAGAAATCAACTGAAGCTGGTCCAAAGGTAGAAGAGTCACCAGGAGAACTTTATCAAAAACCTCTGGTCCTCAAACAGCCTATGGGCACTAGAAAGTTTCTATTAAACTGAGGATGATGAGTTTGACAAGAAAACAAAAATTTCTGAAATCTGATCAAGCTTCCGTTGTCTGAATTGTATGCTTAATGGAGAGAAATAGTGAGAGAAGTGATTCCGTAACACGCGGGCTCAGTGAGAGCAAGTGTAGAAATAGATCCCAGTTGTATGTACAGAGCTTCAATGTACAATGGATGAGGGAAGGAGGAAAACAATGGAAAACTGACTTATTTTTTGAAGAAGAGTTGCCTCCCTACTTTATTCATGCTGCAAAATAGACACCAGATGAATAAAAAAATTAACATGAAAAAAATGCCACATGGACAAGTATGTTTTACATAGACTTAGGTCTTTCTAACTTCTTATGAAAGTTACAGAAATTACAAAGTCTATATAGTCTTTAGATTTCTTATAGCATAAATAAAACAAAAATCAATAACAATTCACTCATAAACAAGGTTGAAGAAAAATACAAAGAGAAAAATAATTTCAACCCCATGACAAAGGGTTAATATTTTATTTTTTAAAAACATATAAATAAGAAAAATATACAGTAACCGCATGCTACAAACAATTCACAACAAAACCATTATAATGGCCAGTGAAAATAAAAATACTTAACTCCAGTGTCACTATAATCAAAGAACTTCAAATTATAAATTTGATCTCATCCACCAATGAGATCAGCAAAGTTTTAAAAAGAGTGATAAAATCAAGTGCTTATAAAGATATCTTAGAGGTACATTGACAAATGGAAATGGCTATAACCCTCCTGAAGGGTTGGCCAGTTATATCAAATTATAAAATTTTTATATATATATATTCTTTGACCCAGCAAATTCACCGCTAAGAATTGGCTCTGAAGATAGCAATGCACAAGGATGTTTTTGGAAGCATTGTTAATAATGATAACAAAAATCAAAACATCTTACGTATTCACCGATGGGGAACAATTGATACAAAAAAAATTGTTATATACAAATACATGAGACAGGCAATTGTTTAAAATTATGATGTTGAATACAGAGGTCAATATGTTGACTTGGAGATACAGTCATGATTTTATGTTTACAATAATCAGTTTGCAAAGGAGCACCCAATATGATCCCATTTACATAAAATTTCATACACACAGAGAAAGATGACATCTGCAAGAATGTTCAACAAAATGTAAACCATGCTTATCCCTGAGATGTGGGACTAGAGGTTATTTACTTCTTAAAACTTTTTGGTATCATTTGAATTTTTTGCAAATGATCAAGGAGTATTTGATACATACTACACATACATTAGTGACATTTCTCAGTGATTTGAAATTAGAGAAAATAAAAATGCCAGCGAAAATAGTATCAATTTTCCATTTTTATGTGAATAAGAGGACCTCATTTCTTTCATGAGAGGAAAGGGGAAGTGCAAAAAATCATAGTCACCTTCAAGGTACTACTCGCCAGTGCAGCATCTGAAAAGACATGATGCAAGAGGCCTTGAGGCCTAGTGAGACTGGAACAAGCTATAGACTCCAGTGCCACAGCTGGTCCCAAGGCTGGAGTTGATACTCATTGTCACCTTCCTCCACTGTGCATATTAGATTTCCCTCTGCAACCCTGTACCTGGTCTGGATTGAACTGAGTCAGGTCTTCAGGCCTAAAGGAGATGATCCCTGAGTTGACTTGCTCTTGTTGGGCCAAGGTTGGGGCAATTCTCCATTCACCATTTTCACTAGGCATGAAAGATTCTGTAACTCCTCTGAGTGCTAGAGATCCTCTCTCCTGTTCCCCTGGTATAGCACTAAGCCTAGCCCTTTGTGGAAATTAAGGTCAAGTACACCAACATTTACAAATGTGTATATATATACCAATGTAATCCATTGCCTAATAGAACATTTTCCATAACCTGAAAAAGTTGTTTATATCCTCTTTGATTTCATCCCCATCTCCAGAAGCAATCACTATTTTGATTGCTATCGATATAAGTTTATCTTGCCCATTTTTTTTTTCTTGTGAGATAGAATCTCACTCTGTAGCCCTGGGGTAGAGTGCCATGGCCTTATAGCTCACAGCAACCTCAAACTCCTGGGCTCACACAATCCTCTTGGATAGCTGGGACTCCTGCATAGGTGGGACTACAGGTGCCAGCCATAGTGCCTGGCTAGTTTTTCTATTTTTTTTAGTAGAGATAGGGTCTTGCTCTTGCTTAGGCTGGTCTCAAATTTCTGAGCTCAAGCAATCCACCTGCCTAGGCCTCCCAGAGTGCTAGGATTACAGACATGAGCCACCACAACCAGCAGTTCCTTTCATTTTAAACACCGTATAGCGTCACATTATATAAATAGGTCACAAACAGTTTATCTGTGCTACTGATGAGGGACACTTGAATTGTTCTTAGATGCTAGCCATTGCAAATAAAGCTACTATGAACATTTGTGAATCTATATTTTCATGTCCTCCCATAAAAATTTAGAATTGTTATCTAATAAGGCATGTAAATATTTAATTGTAAAATTAATATTTAAAAATCAAATATTTTTTACAATTAAATGCCAGTTTTCCAACATGAGTGTAGTTTTTACAATCTCATTAGCAATGTATGCGAATTCTAATTTTTCTACACTGGTGATTTTCAACCAGTGTGCCATGAGAGGATCTGAATTGTGCCATGAAAAATTTTAAAGATCATCAATCAAATATTTTCAAAAAATGTCAAAGCACAGTAAATATATTCTTTTTCTTTAACTCTTTTATTTTTATCTATAGAATTTAAGTGTGCCACGGAAGTGAAACTACAGGTTCAAGTGTGCCATGAGCTAAAAAAGGTTGAAAACACTGCAATACCCTCTCACTGAAATTTGGCGTTGTTTGTTGAAGTTTAGCCATTCTAGCCATTTTAGATAATTTGAAGTGGTACCTTACTACAGTTTCCCTAATGGCTAGTTATAGTGAACGCATCTTCACTGGTCATTTATGTATGTATTTGTGTGTGAAGAGTTTGTTTAAGTCTTCTGCTCAGTTTAAAAGTTTGGATATTTATCTTTTTGTTTTTAAGTACAAGGGTTCTTTATAGATTATAGATCTAATCCTTTGAAAGACAGATCTATTACAAAGAATTTTATAGTCCCTGGCTAATCATCTGTTAATGTTTTTGATGGCATCCATCATTTGTTAAGCACAGGTTTTCATTTTGTTGAAGCTCCATTTATCAATTTTTGGCTTTTAAGATTACTGCTTTCTTCTTGTAATTCTTGTCAAGATAGAGAAACAAAGACTGGATTTACATACCTATCTGACAACTTTAAAAATAGACAAAATATATGACACAACAGTTTTTAAGAACCTGGAAATCAGGCAACTTTAAAAACATAGCCATCCTGACAGATAAGAAACAAATGAGTTAAGCCCAAGGGCTGTCCCATGTTATTGACCTGACAGAATGCCTTGGGAACATGAATGAAAAGCTTTAAATCAATAATTTAGAATATTCATGTCATGATGTGTAAGATGTGTTATCCTCTTTATATATTCTTGGCTTGACCAACAACATATAAAAAGGATAACACTTTATGACCAAATGAAATTTATTCCAGGAATCCAAGACTATTTATCATTTGAAGAGCAATCAATGTAATTCACCATATTTACAAACTAAAAAGGAAAAACCATATGATCATCTCAACAGATACAGAAAAAACATTTATAAAATCCAGTATCTATTCTTCCCAAAAACTTTTTGTTGAAATAGATATAGAAGGGAACTTCCTCAAACTTATAAAAAAATTATGAAAAATTTATAACTAGATCATTCTCAATAGCAAAAAAACATTCTCAGCCCCTGTATTCAACATCATACTGGAAGTTGTCCTAACAACAAGCAATTTAAAATTAAAACTAATAACAGATACCATTTATAGTAGCATCAGAAAATGTGAAATACATTACCATAAATCCTAATCTGGAAAAATATGTGACAAACATGTACACAGACCTAAAAACCATGCTACAAATACTTTAAAATAAATAAATACATAGTGTTCATTTGTCAGAATGCTCACTATTGTCAATTATCCCTAAATTTATCTATAGATTTAACACAATTCAATCATGATCTCAGCTCCTGTTTTTGTGGAAATTGACAAGCTGATTCTAAAATCAGATGATGATATCTCAAAGTAGTTTTGATTTGTGGAATGTAGATGTCTTAGCACAATAACTGGGAGAATGCCAGGAAGGCTGTGTTTACCAGTGAGATGAAAATGTGTCAAACAGTCTATGAAACTAGTGTATGATGCCCCGTGATCATATCAATGTACACAGCTATGATTTAATAAAAAATAAATAAATAAATAAATAAAATAAAATTCAGATGATATTATAAGGACCTAGAATAACTAAAACAACTTTGAAAAAGAAGAACAAATTTGGAGTACCCTCATTTCCAATCTTATCATGAAGCTAACGGGGCTAGTTGGTATTGGTGTAAAGGCAGACAAAAAGATCAATGGGACCAAATAGAAAACCCAGAAAGAAACATGCATGTATTGGCAAATGGTTCTTCACAATTTGTCAAGCTAATGCAGTGGAGATCAAATGATGATTGAAAAGCTGGATATCCCTATGCAAAAAGCAAAAAAACCTCCTATCCATACCACTCATCATATACAAAAATTAATTCAAATAGTTCACAAGCTTAAAAGTAAAATCCAAAGACCTCTATGAAGAAAAAGTAGGAAAAAGCCTTTGTGACCTTACATTAGGGAAAAATGTATTGGATATGACACCAAATGTATGACCCATAGAACAAAACATGTAATTATTTTAGCTCCATCAGAATGAAAACTTCTGCTTATCAAAATATACCATTAAGAGAATAAAAAGCATATTTCTCAGCATATTTTTGAGATTCTCCCATATTGTAATGTGCATCAGTAGCTATCAACTGTGGAGAAATACTTGCAAATTGATGTATCTGGTAAAGGATTTGTATCTAACATATATAAAGATTGTTCAAAACTCAATAATGAGGAAACAAACAGCCTAATTGAATATGTGAACAGACACTTCACCAAGACTAATAAAATACATGGAAGGTAAGAAATCCCCTGTACCTGTGCTCAACATCATTAGTCACTAGAGAAATGCAAATTAAAACCACAATGGGATACTGCTACACACCTATTAGAATGGGTAAGATTAAAAAGTCTGAGCATACCAAATGTTGATTAGGAGGTATAAGAAGTAGAATTCTCTAAAACTGCTAGTAGGAATATAAATAGTATAATTATTTCACAAAAAGAATTTGGTAGTTTCTTAAAAATGTTAAATATGCACCTATTATGTGATCCAGCCATTCCACTCTTAGGTATTTACCTAAAAGAAAGGAAAACATGTCCACAAAGATGTGGCCAGAAATGATCCTGGAAGCTTTATTTTTAATAGCCCAAAACTGTACAAAAACCTACATGTCCACCAACAGGTGAATGGATAAACAAACTGTGATTTACCCATACAGTGAAAAATATACTCAATAATAAAAGGAAATAAGCTACTGATACACATTACAATATGGGAGAATCTCAAAAATATGCTGAGAAAGAGAAACCAGACATAAAAAGGGTACTTTTATTTCAGGTGTGCATTTATACAAAACCTTAGAAAATGCAAACTACTTTCTAGTGACAGAAAACAGACCACTGGTTGCACTGGTGGGGGAAGAAGGAGGAGAGCTGTTGAAAAAGCATGAGGAAATGTGGGGGTAAAGGGTGTGTTTGCTCTCTTGACTGTGGTGATGGTTTCATGGGTACATTCGTATATCACCCATTGTCAAATGATACACTTTAAGTATATATAGTTAACATATTAATTATTCCTTAAAAATGTAAAGGCTTAAAATAATAGTCATTCATTGCCCCTTATGATTTTTTGGTTCAGGAATTTAAGCAAGCTTCAATTGAGTGATGTTTCTAACCCAGAAGCATCAAGAAAGTCAGGCACTACTCAGCTAGCAGCTGGACTGACTGGAAGCTCCAAGACTCACATATCTGATGGAATTTCAGGGTGACTAGAAGTCTGGGGTCAGTTGGGAGCATTGACTAGTGTGTCTAGATGCAACCCTTGCTGTATGGTCATGGTAACTCAGGCTCCCAGATGTAGTGTTCCAAAATGCCTAAGCAGAAGATAAAAGGCTTCCCATGACCCAGCTTCAGGAATCCCAGCTCATCACTTCTGCATATTCTATTAGTCAAGCAAGTCACTAAAACCAGACAAAATTCAAAGGGAAGGAGAATTAGACTCAATTTCTCAGTGGCTATATTTATCCACCATGATGGCCTAGGAGAGTGGGAAGAATAGGAGTTTGGAAAATCTGCCACTGTCACTTTGTGGCTCTAGAAATACCATATAAAATGGGGATAACCAGAGACACAACAGACTCCAGGGACCTGGACCAAAGGGGAAAGTGACATTTGGAAAGCTGGGCTGAGAACTGCGATCGGCACCCTCCCATCTCCATAAGAGTTGCGCGGTGACCAATGATCGGCACCTTCCCAGACCTCCGTAAGAGCTGGGCCAGGACACGGTACCCCGCTCACTGGGCCTCCCCATGCCCTGACCAGGAACTCCAGGAGCCACGCAACCCTGTGTCCTCCCTCCTATACCCTCCCTGCTTGCACACCGGCCCACTTGTCTGGCCAGGGAGTCTGGTAGCAGTGTGCCCTCAAGAGCCCTCCCTGCCTCTGAGGGAACCCTTCTCCTGGCCAGAGACTGCTGGAGCCTTGGGCAGATCTCTCTGCTGAAAACTTTCACCAGCCACTCCAGGAGCTGTGTGCACCATCCCCCTCCCTGTTGCTGGATTGGGGGTGTCACACTCCGGAGCTGCTTCCACAACCGGAATTCCCTGGCTGGGGCAGCCCCAGAAGAGGTACATAGGGTCACTCCCTACAAATATTCAGCAACAATAGAGTGATTCCCCAGGGGTCTAATCTCAGAGAGATACCACCCCAACTCTGAGGATGACCAGAGGCGATGGTGAAAAACAATCATGAGATGAAATCAAAGGAAAAACTCTAGCAATACAAATAATCAGAGTAGATCAATGTCCCCAAGGAACAATGGGGCAGACACAGCACAAGATCCCATGCACAAACAAATAGCGGAGATGTCAGAAATTGAATTCAGAATCTGGATAGCAAATAAGATTGAATTAGAATTCCAAGAAGTAACCCAAAAGATGTCTAAAGAATTCAATGAATTCAAAGACCAAATGACCAAAGATTTTGACACATTGAGACAAGAAGTTGTAGCCCTCAAAGATCTGTAGAATCCCTCAGTAACAGAATGAACCAAGCAGAAGAATGGATTTCTGACATTGAAGACAAAGCTTTTGAATGCTCCCAAACTCTCAAAGAGGAAGAGAAATGGAGAGCAAAAACAGATCACTCTCTCAGAGAGCTCTGGGATAATTTGAAGAAAACCAATACTCGGCTTATAAGTATACTCGTCTTATAGGGATACCTGAAACTGATGAAGTGGCTTCACAAGGCACAGAGTCTCTTCTTCATGAGATTATGAAAGAAAACTTTCCAGACATGCCAAGAGGTTCTGAATTTCAGATAGCTGACAGTTTCAGAACTCCAGCATGACTCAACCCAAATAAGACATCCCCTAGACACATCATAATCAATTTCACTAAAGTTAATATGAAGGAGAAACTTCTGAAAGCAGCCAGAAAAAAGAAAACCATTACCTACCAGGGGAAGAATATTAGAATAACTGCAGAACTCTCTGCTGAAAAATTTCAAGCTAGAAGAGGATGGTCATCAACTTTTAATCTCCTAAAGCAAAATAAATTTAAACCCAGCATTCTGTACCCAGCTAAACTGAGTTTCATTTATGATGGAGAAATTAAATACTTTAATGTTGACATTCACATACTGAAAAAATTTGCCACAACAAAACCAGCTATCCAGGATATTCTCAAACCTATCCTCCATAAAGACCAGCATAATCCTCCACCACAAAAGCAAGCCAACCTAGAAAATCTCGATCAAATTCCAACTTTCACAGTCACAAAAGAATTAAAAATGTCCACTGGACTCTCAAAAGGCTTATCAATATTCTCAATTAATGTGAATAGTTTAAATTTTCCTCTAAAGAGGCACAGGTTGGATGACGGGATACAAAAACTCAAGCCAGATATCAGCTGCATACAAGAATCTAATCTTACATTAAAAGACAAATATAGACTCAAGGTGAAGGGATGGTCATCTATACTACAGGCAAATGAAAAGCAGAAAAAAGCAGGCTTTGCAATCCTATTCGTAGATGCAATAGGCTTTAAACCAACCAAAATAAGAAAGGATAAGGATGGAAACTTCATATTTGTTAAAGGAAATACTCAATAGGATGAGATTTCAATAATTAAAATTTATGCACCCAACCAGAATGCACCTCAATTTATAAGAGAAACTCTAACAGACATGAGCAACTTGATGTCCTCCACTTCCATAGTAGTTGGAGATTTTAACACCCCTTTAGCAGTCCTGGATAGATCCTCCAAAAAGAAG